>JAUCNQ010114467.1:0-19445 GCA_032352715.1 Bougainvillia muscus | reverse complement strand
TAAGCTGATGTGGGATGCCTATAAAGGGGGGGGGGGGGGGGCTGGCATTTTAGCAGACCCCCTAGGACACCGTGTCTTAATTTGGGAATTTTTCTCTCACGAATATTACTTTATTTTAATCTTGATAAATGAAATGTTTACTCATTACGAAATAACTTTATTTCAGTAGAGAGGCAGTTGGGATTCTTTGTATTATCACGGTAACTTTCCTCATTGACGTTCATTACACTGTGAAAATAGTCTTTACTTTAATCTGGATACACTTTAAATTCAATGCAGGATGAAGATGATTTTACTGTAATTATATTTAACGTGAACTGAGTAGAATGCGAATATCAGGGTAAACAATATAGTAGAACATTTGTGTTCTAGCGAATGGAATTAAATATCGAGATTCTTATAGATGGTGTGATGTTGAGTGAATTTCTGTAGAGAAAAAAAAATATACAGGAGAAAATATCAAAGTGCAGCGAGTTTATCATGACCAATAATCTTTGCTATGAGCTTCACTTTATTTTTCATGCAAGTTCAAGTTTCTTTATTTAGCTATCCATTCATAAGATCACTTATTTTCTTAAACAAAGTTCCTTAAATTGCAATCAATTCTACATTCACTCACGATGTCACTAAAAGATGATTAATGGGGACGACTTAGCATGTTCTCCTTATCCTATTTAGTTACTTCCCGTGCCTTTCTTGTGCCAAACCTTATCTTTCTCCTATCTATCGTTTCATTCTAGCGTTTTACTTTTTTCTCATTCTATCCTGGGTCTATCCACAAGTGTGCCGTAACCCTTTTGTTTCTTTATATATTTTTCTGTTTACAGGACCCTATTAGATAACAGTATATTTTTTATAACTGGTTAGGCTTATCCTGTATAAATATTACTTAATAATAATAATAATAACTGGCATGATTACCATCAAATCTCGAATCCTGCAAAGAATATCGAATTCATTGTCATTGGGCAATATTTAAGAGCAATATTTCACGATTTACAGGCAAAATGAAACACACGAAAATCGTATTAAATAAGGCTTTATTTATCACAACGTAAACATAATATGCAAAAGCATTATAATATCACAGTAAAAAAAGAAAAGTAACATTTTTGTTTGGGAAGATTGCATTTTATTATTCCGGCAATATTTTCCAGTAAAGACGCCATGTGTTGACTAACCCATTTTTATTCGACTTTTCTGCCGTATACTTCCAACATCTACAGCAAGAATATTTTAAACCAACTTAAACGCCCAATTTTTATTACAAATAGCGCAACAGTTAATATTGTATAAAGATTAACTGCATTTGTTAGATTACCGAAGGTGATATATTCGGTAGGACATTCCGCGGTCTCTCATCGTCGTATGAATTTAGGTGTTTTTCCCTAGTCCTAGCGGTCGGTAATGAAGAGAATCCCGAATCGGAACAATTTGGTTCGAGGCGAAATTCGGATTATTCTAGCGTGGATTTTAGGCTACTTTCAGGGTTGGATTCAAGAGTAGGCAAACGCCTGCGAAGAAGTGTAAAACTATTAAAATTTGAAATTTTAATGGTTTTACACTTCTTCGCGGGCACTTGCCTACTATTTTCAGCTTCTGGATCCGACACTGACTTTTAAGATAATGCAATCAGTAGTGAGTGACGGTAATCTTTCAGCATTAAGGGCTGTTTTCATCTTAATATTATTCACAATCGTTCCCCATCGTTATAGCTGTATAACATTGAGTTTATATCGATGAGGTTTGGAACACTACTGGTGCCGTAAATAAAATCTCACAATTTATTTAACCCGTAAAACGTTTATTGTAACTGAAGACACCCAATATATTTGACAGATTTATCACAGTTAAAACTACCTTAGTTTCAAGACAGCCAGCTCTATCACCAGAAAATTCAGGTTCCTACAAGAAGAACAAATATAGAATAAATAATGCAAGATGTCATCACCTAAAAGAATGAATGAATGTTATAGCAATTGTTATACATGGATGGAAAGAGTATACTCTGGCAGTTATAAAGATGGTAAATACTTGCTACTAAGTCGAATGACAAGATTATACCGTCCACTTAAAGTTGAAATTTACCCCAAATTTGGACACTGAACCCAAGAAGAAACAGCCCAAACGAAACCAAACTAGGCATATAAACGCTTCGTAGCACAATTTGATAGCAAAAGTACATGGTAAGTTATTAATGAAAAACCTTTGCCCAGTGTGACCAAAATTGTTTTAAAAAGATATCTCATTATTCTTGACATAGTTTGTAAATCGATTTTTTTCGTGGACATTCGAAATACTACACGTTAATAAACTGCGTTTTAAAAAGCCTAATACGATGAGAGTAATAGTAAAAAGGAGGTAGCAAGTTGATTGGGCTACTGCTCTACAGTTCTCAATCTTTTATCTAGGTAATGACCCTTATGCACTGAAAAAATTAAGCTTGGCTACTTCTATTGGTTTAATATTCTTGCCAAGTAAATAAAATCAAACGAATTTTAATCCATTAACGAAGAATATTTAACTTTTATAGAAACCTTTCATTAACTCATACATGGAGCTCTTTCTAATTTTGATAAGAATGAAAGAAACTCATATTTGTTTTTTTCTTTGAATTCTTTAGTGTATGAACAAATGTGACATCCTCTGCGAAAAAGGGGATACTACTAAACAGCGCTCTAGAATGCACCACGAGCGCACTCGGAGTGAGCTCGGAGCTCTATTGGAGCGCAAACGTCATTGTAATGTCTAATGACGTCACCATTGCAGGAGCGCTCCGAGCGCTTCTCACACTTACAGACTTTTTTGTAGGAGCGCTCGGGGCTCTGCTCAGAGCACTCGATGCGTCCTAAACATAGCGCTCCAAAGCGCTCGTAGCGTCCTGGAAGGCCGCTCGATGCGCTCCAAGTGCTCGCCCCTTTAAAAAACGTTATTGAGATAAAAAATTGGTTTATTCTTCTCAAGTTAGTAAGCAAAATTAATAAGCAAACACAAACAAAAATATTCAATTGACTTTCTGTTTTGTCTATCCATTGTCTAAGACACAACGAGTGAGTGCATGGAGTTGTTTCCGATAAAAATCGATCTATCCCGATCGGAGTATTAAAAAGATCATCACAACATAAATAAAAATCGGAAGTATGTAGAACGCGAACTTAAGCATACATTAGCTGAATAACTTCAATTCACGAGAATTTGCATGCGCAACGCGAACATAACTCAGGGTTAGTGTAATACGTTAGAAAACATAAGTATTCTTATTGTACAACACAAATATTATTTATCTGCATCGTGAGCATAAGCATGTAAATCGCGAACGTAAGCTGAAGTATAGCTAAGTATATCGGAATTTGAAGAATTTTGATGTACAACGCGAACATAAGTAGAGATAGACGAAGAAGTTATTAAACAAAAGTATCTTAATCCGTTCCAATTGGATTGGAAATAAATTACCAGAGGCGGATCCAGCCCTAGTCAGAACATCGAGATGGAGCACAATTAGTTTTGTTTCTTAATAACTTAATGTATGGCGATGACAGACCATCGTCATACATGACGTAAAAGAAAGTAATGACTTTGAGTCTCCATTCTGTTGCATTGGTAGTTAAAAGTATGTTGTGAGTCCGCCTCTGATTAATGACATAAATTGCATGATAAAGACGTTATATTTAATACCTCCAAAGGTTTTTATAAGACTGTTCCTTAATTTAAAAACTATTCAAAACGTTTGTCGAGAAGAGCAGAATCGTGACGTTCGAAACTTAAAAAAAAAATTTGAATGAAGTTAAAATTCCGTTCGACAATGTCACGTTGTTAAAATGGCTACAAATCGGGAACATATACTTGTTAATTCTTTTCATCTGGTTAAGACTTACTGTCCATCGAAGTAACTGAAATCTAGAAGTCGTAATTGGAGGATGGAGCGCTCAGAGCGCCTCGAGCGCCACTCGGAGCATACGGAGCTCTTGTTAAATCATAATAAAAGGGACACGTCGAGCGCATCAGGAGCGCACCAGGGGCGCTGAGGTCATTTTATCATGGCCAGTATCCCCTTTTTGATGTCACAAATATAGTATGGAAAATTAATAACTTTAGTTTCTCGACAATGAGGTGTATGAGAATAAGGAAAAAAATAATTTTTCTTTTACGTGAAAGGGAGCCTTAACAAACTAACCTAAAGTTCAAAATCGGTTCAGTTATGAAATAACCTGACATATAGGTTAATAAATACCTTGGTCAAAATAGATTCAGTGTGTGTATCTGTTATTGTGCTTCTGTTTATCTATAATATAAAAACACGTCTTTTTATGAGTACGTGGAATGGAATAACCTAACTGCCCAAAAATTTCTGAGGGAAAATTCCATTATAAGAATGAGGATACTTGTATTAATGGATTTTATAACGGATATATAAATAAATATATGTGTAACAGTTCTTAAAATTAGAAAATTCGCTTCAAAATGTTATCAAGATTTTGCTCATGAATATAATTATTTTCTTTTTATGGCAAAAAACTAGCATTGCACGTCAACATTAAACTAATTTAATATTGGCAGCCCTAGAATCTTCATCTTCATAGCACAAGAAGTAATTATTCCTTCTAACAAAAATGAACTTACCCGAGGTGCACTTGCACCATCCTTATCATTTTCATTACCACTATCATAATCATCTTCGTCTCCAGTTATTTCTCCAGATTCCACATCACTCAACTAGATAAAAAGCATTTGTCTTGAACATTAATCTATTGAAATCTACCGGAGAACCATACAAGTTAAATTTACTGAACGAAATTCATTTTAGTTTTAGAATATAACGATTCACTAAAATAAAAAGATTTTCGACAAATCCAATTTTTTAAAGCAATATTTCGGAAGGTCATACTTCCATGTTCACACTACATGTTTTTTGGAAATGTTTTACACGTCTTCAACCAGTAAATAATTTCTCATACAGTAATTAAAAATAAATTAAATACGTAGAAAAAATTAATCAATCAAAAAAGATCTAGTTGCACGGACTTGATATTCTTATTCAACATTGGTTTATCACGTTGAATAAGTAAACTCTCCTTCATACAGAGTTTAAAGCCATTTGTCTCACGACTAAGGACGTCAAAGTCACTGAATATAGGAGGACAATCGCAATGAAGTAGATGTTCACTTACTGCAGTGATTTGCCGTGATTTTCGGGTCTTACCTGTCAGGTGAGATAGACCAAGGTGCTCACAGATGCGGACTTTAAAGTGGCGGATACATTTGCCAACAGCTAACATTGCAGCTAGCACACGTAAAACGATAAACTAAGCCCGAACGCGCCAGTAAAGGAATTTTATCCTTAAATGAGAAAAAACTATGTAAAACTGAAGACAACTCGAAGCTTACAACATGGTATAAATTCACGGAAGATTTTATTAAGATCAATACGAATTTGAAGAGATTTCACACCCAAAAATGGTAAAACAACAACAACTCGTTTTCTGGAAACGGCGATGGGCACTTGTTTCCTGGTGTTGATCTTATTAAGAAATAAACTGATGCTTTTATCAATAAAACTTTTAGGGTAGCCATTAATATCAAAAATAGATTTTAAATTGGTGGTTTCTAAATGAAAGCGTTTCCAACCAGAGCAAATACGAAAGGCATGAAATAACAATGATGATATGAGTCCGGTTTTATATATATCCGGAATAAACCTGCTGTAATTAGTAAACACGCCACTGAAAGTGAGTTTACCGTATACATCTGTAACAAAATTGCCATTCTGACGTGAGATTTTGACATGCAAGAAGGAAAGAAACCTTCAGATTCAAGTTCTACAGTTAAGTTTATATTAGGATGTCTAGAGTCGACGTAGTCTAAAAAAGCCTGAACTTGATCTTGACTGGAAAATAATATAAAAATGTCATCAAAATATCTCTTATAGTATAAACTGGTGAGGACAGTCGTGCATAAACGATTTTTCTAGGTGTCTCATAAAAATATTAGCAAGCGATGGGCCTAGTAGCGAACCCATGGCAACTCTATCAACTTGTTTATAATAACAGCCATTAAAAATAAACGCAGAGTCCTTAACTGCTAGTTCCAGGAGAGCTTGAAAACCCTTTCGATTAAGAACATCCACAGTGCTCTTAGGCTCTGAAAAAAGTTCAGTAAGACAATAAGCTATAGTTTCATCAAGAGGTACGTTAGTAAACAATGAGTCAACGTCAAAACTGACCATAAAGTTATTAGCATTTTGACCATGCAATTTGTCAACAAATTCAAACGTATCTTTTACTAAAAATTCATTAATAGTTATAGGTGCAAAAATATCGTTAATTAACGATTTACGGACCTTGGCAGATCCATAAAGTATACCAGGTTTTGAACCAGTAGGGCAAAGTTTTTTGTAAATGGCCCTGTTAATGACTCTTTTTTTCAATAAAAAACTATAACTATTCCTTAGCTTGTCTTCTAGCGATATGATAAAATTGATATCCTTATCCACTGGAACTTCAATTTTTTGACATTTAGTGGTGTCAGATAGCAGTGCTTCAACAGATTCAATATAGGTTTCTTTTCGAGTATAACGACAGTGTTACCCTTATCAGCATTCTGAATCACAAGCCCTTAAAAAGCTTATTTTCGAGCAAGGACTATATTCCGAGATAAGTTGTAGCATCATGATAATAGGATGATAGTACATGTCAGATGCCTGATACCAAGTAAGTAATCCATATCGGTACGTACGAATTCAGTTAGCGAATGCATGCTTGCAGATAGTGCAGATAAAGCACGGTAAGAACAGAACATTTCCCTAGGACTACAAAAATTTATTTCTATCCTTTTGAGTATTTGAATATCTTCAGATTACTTTACTCCTTGGATTCTATCTTGTTTAAGATATTTTAGTGGAATTTTTATTGTAACCGATGACACCTAACCTATTTGACAGATTTATCACAGTTAAATTTACCTTAGTTTCAAGACAGCTAGCTCCATCACCAGAAAATCCAGAATCCTACAAGAAGAACAAAAAAAGTATAAATAATGCAAGATATCAGCACCTAAAAGTCTTCTCTTCTGTATGGATGATTTCAAATCAAAAGTCTGCTCAAACTCACTAAAAATCAATTAAAAACAATACTTTGCAACAACACATCTATGCTTAGTACAGTCTGCCTTCTGTTAAGAGTAGACCCTCAATGTTGGTCATCTCGTTGGGAATCAAGTAACGGCCCACCTACACATAAGAATAATCATGAAGAATATTACGTCATTTTCGATTTTTTAAATCTTCTTCTAACATTCTTCTACAATTGTTCTCTGTACCTGATTGCAGAATATTTCAAAAAAGAAAATTTAGCTTGGCTGCTTCTTTTGTGTTTTAAAATTCTTGCCAAGTAAATAAAATCAAAAGAATTTTAATCCATTAACGAAGAATATTTAACTTTTATTGAAACCTTTCGTTAACGCATACATGGAGCTCTTTCTAATTTTGATAAGAATGATAGAAACTCATATTCTTTTTTTTCTTTAAATTCTATGGTGTATGAACAAAAATAGTATGGAAAATTAATACCTTTAGTTTCTCAACAATAAGGTGTATGTACTGAAAACTTTATGAGGGGGCCTTAACAAACTAACCTAAAATTCAAAATCAGTTCAGTTATGAAATAACCTGACATATGGGTTAATAAATACCTTGGTCAAAATAGATTCAGTGTGTGTATCTGTTACTGTGCTTCTGTTTATCTATAATATAATACACAATCTGTTAATGAGTACGTGGAATGGTAACACAACTGCCCCAACATTTCTGAGGCAAAATTCCATTACAAGAATGAGGATACTTGTATTAATGTATTTTAAGGTAATACTGTGTATATAAATAAATATGTGTGTAACAATTCTTAAAATTAGAAAATTCACTTCAAAATGTTATCAAGATTTTGCTCATGAATATAATTATTTTCTTTTTATGGCAATAACCTAAAACATTGCACGCCAATATTACACTAATTAAATATTGGCAGCCCTAGAATCTTCATCTTCATAGCACAAGAAGTAATTATTCCTTCTAACAAAAATGAACAACCTGAGGGGCACTTGCACCATCCTTATCATTATCACTATCATAATCATCTTCGTCTCCAGTTATTTCATCAGATTCCACATCACTCAACTAGGTAAAAAGCATTTGTCTTGAACATTAATCTATTGAAATCTACCGGAGAACCATACAAGTTAAATTTACTTAAAGGAGAACTAACGTCAAAAAAAATAGAATAGCTAGATATATATGCTCCAATTGGCATAAAAAACTGCCTAGCGACATTTTTTTTAATAAAACATTTTAAAACGCGAGTTGTAGAGCTTTTTGTTCACAAATAATGTTCAGCGGTTGCCGCCATTTAATTTTTAAAAGTGTTAAGATTAATTATGTTTCTATAGTAACGTGACGTTTTATGCCTATACATATATTATAAACACATGAGTGTAATGGCTACAGAGAAATAATGTTTGAAACAAAAATAATTGATTTTCTGAACATTTGATCTTTTTGAACAATAGTTAATTATGAAACAGATGTTTTTCTTGAACATAAAACATATAAAAATACTCAGCATTAAAAATAAAGTGTTTACGCGGACATTAAAAATCAACGAAACATCGTTGAAAACATTATTTGTTTTTTTTCCCGCTACGTATGAAGCCCCATGGACTCAAACTGTTGTTTTTTCTTATTGTAAGTACGAATTTATCTATTCTTTAACAGCAAAGATTTATAACATTTATATCTTCTTTATGTTTTTCCATAGCAGCACTGCTTCACGCACATGAGCATGTGACGTCACATATACCGGATAATATCACGGTAGCCGTCACAAATTCTGTTCCAATGGCGGACACCGTAAGGAAGAGAAACAGCTTATTTTTGGTCCAAATATAATCTTTTTAGCAAAATAACCTACGCTGGTCGAATTTATAAGGCTTCGTTGGTGTTTTAAGCTCAAAAACGTTTTTGACGTTAGTTCTCCTTTAACGAAATTCAGTGGAATTGGCTGTGGAATGAATGCCATTCAAGTTTGAAGGCTAAATGCGAATAAGCTAATTCTTCAACAGTGTTTCGGGAATTATGATTGAGAAATTGCCAAAAACTAGATAATGCAAAATATAAGAACACAAATAATGTACAAAGATCAAGTGGATAATAATACTTATCTTTACTATCTTCTTTCAATTAACTCCTCTAAATCCTGATTCCTCTTAGAAGAAAAAAAAGACAAAACTAAAAACACTGTCCAACGGATATATAAACTATTTTATATACACCTGGACCAAGGGGATACAAAAAGGTTTACACAATTGTTAATTTTAGAATTAACCTTGAGTTTATGATTTCAGTTTATTTTTAAGCATAAGACTTTCTAATTTCTAGGATATTTGAAGTTCGGGCATTGACCAGTTGAAAGCTATTCATATATGCCTAAATTCTTAAGAGAACAGTCTAAGTATTATTAGGCCGTACATAGTTATAATTTGTTTGGGGTAACCCAAAAGCAGATTAATATGAGGGTTGGAATTATGGTAGGTGACTAAATATTTTCTGGAAAGTGTTCCTGTCTTTTAAGTCTACAATCTAGTTTGAATACGTGAGCAGAAAAGCACAACGATCCAGGCTGAATACAAGGAACAAACCATTTTTTGGCTGATGTGTAATATAACCAGATTTAGAAAAACCATGCAGCAAGCTTGCATTACTATGCGTAGTAGAAAAGCCCTTTATAACTTATTAGTGTGAATAAAATTAAACTGGTCGTGTCATGTATGTCTTAACTAGGAAATCATGTAATTTCTATCCTATGTTTATCTACTTTAGTGCAGTACATAAAATAATACAAAAGCAAACAAAAATAACTTAACACAAACATTTATGCGTTTCTGACAAAAAATTGCCTTGGCAATGGTGTTTCATAGTCGTAAGGGTTACATCAAACAAACAATATTGCTATGGACGGCCGTATTGAGCATTAAAGTGTTTTTTGCACAAACCTATATAATAATATATTGCCTTTCAAGCTGTCACCAAAACCCAATTTTTTATTCTACTGAAATCAGGTGAAAAATTGGAGAAAACATCCCACTAAATAAACTACGTGTTTAAATTAAAATGAAATACTGTGTAAACTTTTTTAATCTCCCTTTTTAAATAATTTGAAAATCAAAGAACCTGTTTCTCAGCACCATAAAAGTTAGTGGAACTTTTCGTCTCAGTGTTGAAGGTTTCGTGGAGAATAGCTTTAATGTCTTCGATTTCCTGTTTGGTAATCGAAGCATCGTTTTTACGAATCCATTCAATGACTTTGTTTGATGTAACTGGCAGCTTCTGATTTATGAAAGTGTCCACAACATTGCTTACTACTTCGGTAGATATATCTATCTTACCGTCTGGCGAGTTAAATGAATTATACAACTTCATAGCAATGTTTAATGCATGGCGCCTATTTGAAAGCAGATTGTAATGCATGTCAGTGGTTTCTTCACGGTTTTTCATAAAGTGCTTTGCGAAAAAAGCACTGTCAAAACCACCATCATTGCAAGCAAATGTGGCCAGTCCACAACGAATTCTGGTGCACGATACTCGTTGGTATTCTTTGCATTTTAACACTTTAGCACTTTTAAATGATGCCGTTAATGAGGCAGACACATTCGATTGACTCATTTGTTTAGATATTCCAGATGCTGTGAATGTTCGTGATGTGTGTGATTCTGTAAGAAGTGGCCTTAGATTTGTACGATAAAAAAGATAATGTGTGTATAATTGTTCAGGGATGACTATAAACTTTTCGCCATAAATGGTGCTTGTTTTGTAATTAGCGTTGCTAATTACTTTGTGGCCTTCATAGCCTTTGATGGATTCAGCCAAATGAAAGTCTTTTTCCCGAAGCTGAATTATATTAGACGCCCGCAGGCCATTTCCAATTACCAAACTTGTAATCAAGTAATCGCGAAACTTGATGGCAAAACTTTTTGAAAATTTTGCTTTTCCATTAAAATTGTTTGCAGAAAGAATTAGATTTTGGACAAAGTTACTTTGCCCATATTTAATAAAGTGTTTTGGAGAAAGTAAAGTTTGCACCTTTTGTCTTCGGACATCAATTTTTCTTTGTTTTATCAAAGGATTAAGTTCCTTGTTAAAATCTGCAACAGATTGCTCTAATATATTTAATTGAACTCGACTCATTCCAGCAAAGATTTGGTTCTTTCTCAAAAATTGAGTAAAAAAACCCAACGAGGTATACCTTGACCTCAAAGTTCCTGCCTGGACACCATCCTTTTTGCCAACTGACCTCATGGTAGGACGATGGTAATAATCACGAAATAAATGAACATTGGATAAAGGATTATTAGGAAACATATCCATATTTTCATTGATAGCACTCCATATAAGAGAAACATGATACCTGTGCTGGGATGCAGTTCTATCTTCCCCAGAAATTTCTAGGTCTGCTTGAAATGCATCCAGCAGGGTATCAACATTTTCATATAAAATAGTGAAGTAATCTTCATACTTTATGTGCCACATGGTCCTCATCTGACTTGTTAACTTTGTAGCATTCACTGGCACATAATCTACTTCAGTAGGTGCAGAAGAGATAGGAGCAGGCCTGCTCCTAGAAACAAATTCTTCACCGCCCTCATCATCTGAAACAGTTTTCTCTTTGCTAATATTATTTGCACACAAGCAAGCTGACTTAGAAGATGTCACCCAGTATTTTTCTTTAGCGGCACATACAATTTTACTTCGTTCTGTCAATGTCAACGTTTTATGGAGGACAGACCTTTTTAAATGCTTGTCTAGCCGTAAGTGCCATTCATGGCAGACATCGCACGGTAATGGCAGATGTGCAAAGTGTTTGTTCTGTTTGCACCACAAATGGAAAACTCTCATCCTAGACTGTTCAAGCCTGGCGTTATTTTCAGTGAACTTGTGCTGCTCCAGCAAATGTCTTGATAGTTTTTCACTGATAAACGAAGAACATTCCGGACATTTATAAACATAGCTCTTCTTCTTATTATTGATTTGCTCTGTGACAGCATCAATACCACCTAAATATTGTGTTACTAAATTTAAGTGTATATCTTTTTTTTTATCTTTTTTTTTTGATTCTTTTAATTTGGCTTTTACATTTGAAATATTTTTATTCCGTTTTTTTAATCGTTTTTGTTCCTTTTTTTTACGCTCCTTTTTTGTTTCCAATAACTCAGCAGATGCTTCTGCTTTTCTGAGCTTCTCCATCTATTGAAAAACAAACATATACAATTTAATAATGCAAATTTCCAGTGTATGTATATGCTACAATGTTTTTGTACATGTACATTTATAAGAGAACTATATGCATAATGTTACGTTTATAAGTCTTAGGACAACTTTGCCAAAAAAGGAAAAATTAAGCGTGTATGTATCATAAGCCCATAATCCATGTCAGATGTAGTTGTATAGTCGATATTCATTTACAAAGAAAAATTAATTTTTGTGAGTAAAAAGTAAAAACAAAATAAATATATTAAGCTGTTTCGTTTCTACTTTTTACCCACACTATCACATATGGCAAAGTTACCCTCACAATTAATTTTTGGTTTTTGCCTATTTTGCAAATATTTAATTTTTCTTGTGTTTTTAATTTTTCTTTTTAAGTTTATCCAGTTAACTCATCCGCATGCAATTATCATGGTTGGTAAATGTACATTCACAATTTAACATCATTCTTGGTTTTTAAATTATAAGTAATTAAAGGTAGCCAACAAATTACACCATTATTGAGTTTGCGCAATGTTTTATTTAATCTCTAGTTGCTTGCTTACAAATTATAAAGGAATAACAATAAATAGTTTGAATTAATTAATAGTGGTATTTTATTTAATGATTATTCATCGCATTTAAATGTGGGTAAGTGTGCTTGAATGTATATCAGGCATAAATATGGTGTGATGCGTGTATTATCATGCGTGTTTAATAGTTGGAGTTCTTAACACTATTAACTGCAATAAAAAAACGGAAACTCTAAATTCGAATGTATATTGCGACTTTTTATATTCTGCATGCTCAAAGCGCTGTGTTTCTGCAAATTTAGCATTTAACCCTACTAGGCCTTGGGAGGGCACCATGGCCCCTCTAACAAACTTTGTTTGTTGTAATAACATCTTTTCTACTAATGGTGTCAACTTGAGAATTTTTGACAACTACTATATATCCAGGAAGATTTTTGCAAAATTTATAAGGCATACCATTTGGTTGAATTTACAGTTCATTATTGGAAACCACACATAAATTTCCTAATAAACTCTTTTTTACATGAATTACTTTTACTATGTAAAATTTGATGACATAAACATATTGTGATATGACGTAATGACTTCATCAATATTTTTATAACTGTTTAAATTTTGGACAAAATATATATTACTTTGTAAAACACGGAAAATATGTGAATCTGCTTTGCTTTAGCTATTAAGGGGGAATGCCCTCAGAGCCCTTAAAAGCGTAGACCTAATAGGGTTAAAGTAAAGTTGACTTTTTGGGATTTATTAGAATTAGAGTTTTTATAAATTAAGGAACGCCAACACAGGTTAAAAACGTTATCGAGTTTATGTAATGTTTTATTTATTCTATCACCGCGTAGCAAGGGTACGATTAGAATTCATATTGTGTTACTAATGTTATGTATGGATTCGTCTGTCTTGTGAATTTCTTATAAATTATCTACCTATGTCAAAATTCAGTTAGTTTGGATTCATTAAATAGTTGCATTTTATTTAGTGAATATATTTTTAATTGCATTTTTATGTGTGAGTATGCCTTGTTAATGTTTGTCTTGTTCATTATCACGTGAGAGTCGTTAGCGTACACCGGAGTTGGGTATATATCATGTTGTTTCATTTTTTAATGAAATCGTAAATTTTAAGGTTGAACATTTTATATTGTGCATGCGTTCAGCCTAATATTCATCCAATGCTAGAATTTATAAAATTCAAATAAATGTTGGCCTTTTGGGCATTATTAGAATTTAAACCATTAGCATTTGAGAATGGCCAACACAGTTAATAGCATTATTGAGTTTATGTAATGTTATATTTATATTATCACTGTGTAGCAAGGGTATTATTGGAATTTATATTGTGTTTTATTGATGTTCAGTAAGGATTTGTTTGTCTTGTGAATTTCTTATAAACTATCTACATGTGTCAATAATTCAGTTGGTTTGGATTCACGTAATATGTAGTAGTATTTCATTTTAGTGAATATATTATTTATTGCATTTTTAGGCGTGAGTGTGCTTTGTTAATTTTTGTCTTGTTCATTATCACGTTAGGGTGTACCCTGGAGTCGGGAATATATCATGTTATTTTATTTTTATTGAAATTGTAAATTTTAAGATTGAACCTTTTATATTGGGCATGCCTTCAGCCTAATATTTATCCAAGCTAGAATTTATAAATTTCAAATAAACGTTGACTTTTCGGGCATTATTAGAATTTAAATTATTAGCAATTGAGAATGGCCAACACAGTTAATGGCGTTATTGAGTTTATGTTAGGTTATATTTATTTTATCACCACGTAGCAAGGGTATCATTGGAATTTATATTTTGTTTTATTGATGTTAAGTATGAATTAGTTCGTCTTGTGAAATTCATATAAATTATTTACATGTGTGAAAATTCAGTTTGTTAAGATTCAGGTAATGTTATTGTATTTCATTTAGTGAATATATTATTTATTGCATTTTTATGTGTGAGTGAGTGTGCTTTGTTAATGTTTGTCTTGCTCATTATCATACGAGAGTCGTTGGTGTACACTGGAGTTGGGTGAATGTCATGGTGTTTTAATTTTATTGAAATCGTAACTTTAAGGTTGAACGTTTTATATTGTGCATGCGTTCAGCCTATATTTATTCAATGCTAGAATTTATAAAATTCAAATAAATGTTGGCCTTTTGCGCATTATTAGAATTTAAACCATTAGCATTTGAGAATGGCCAACACAGTTAATAGCATTATTGAGTTTATGTAATGTTATATTTATATTATCACTGTGTAGCAAGGGTATTATTGGAATTTATATTGTGTTTTATTGATGTTCAGTAAGGATTTGTTTGTCTTGTGAATTTCTTATAAACTATCTACATGTGTCAATGATTCAGTTGGCTTGGATTCACGTAATATGTAGTAGTATTTCATTTTAGTGAATATATTATTTATTGCATTTTTAGGCGTGTGTGTGCTTTGTTAATTTTTGTCTTGTTCATTATCACGTTAGAGTGTACCCTGGAGTCGGGATTATATCATGTTATTTTATTTTTATTGAAATTGTAAATTTTAAGGTTGAACGTTTTATATTGGGCATGCCTTCAGCCTAATATTTATCCAAGCTAGAATTTATAAATTTCAAATAAACGTTGACTTTTCGGGCATTATTAGAATTTAAATCATTAGCAATTGAGAATGGCCAACACAGTTAATGGTGTTATTGAGTTTATGTTAGGTTATATTTATTTTATCACCACGTAGCAAGGGTATCATTGAAATTTATATTGTGTTTTACTGATGTTAAGTATGGATTTGTTCGTCTTGTGAATTTCATATAAATTATTTACATGTGTGAAAATTCAGTTTGTTAAGATTCAGGTAATGTTATTGTATTTCATTTTAGTGAATATATTATTTATTGCATTTTTATGTGTGAGTGTGCTTTGTTAATGTTTGGCTTGCTCATTATCATGCGAGAGTCGTTGGTGTACACTGGAGTTGGGTGAATGTCATGGTGTTTTAATTTTATTGAAATCGTAACTTTAAGGTTGAACGTTTTATATTGTGCATGCGTTCAGCCTATATTTATCCAATGCTAGAATTTATAAAATTCAACTAAATGTTGACTTTTTGGACATTATTTGAATTTAAATCATTAGCAATTGAGAATGGCCAACACAGTTAATAGCATTATTGAGTTTATGTAATGTTATATTTATTTTATCACAGTGTAGCAAAGGTATTATTGAAATTTATATTGTGTTTTAATGATGTTAAGTATGGATTTGTTCGTCTTGTGAATTTCATATAAATTATTTACATATGTGAAAATTCAGTTTGTTAAGATTCAGGTAATGTAATTGTATTTCATTTTAGTGAATATATTATTTATTGCATTTTTATGTGTGAATGCGCTTTGTTAATGTTTGTCTTGCTCATTATCATGCGAGGGTCGTTAGTGTACACTGGAGTTGGGTGTATGTCATGGTGTTTTATTTTTATTGAAATCGTAACTTTAAGGTTGAACGTTTTATATTGTGCATGCCTTCAGCCTAATATTAATCCAATGCTAGAATTTATAAAATTCAACTAAATGTTGACTTTTTGGACATTATTTGAAATTAAATCATTAGCAATTGAGAATGGCCAACACATTTAATAGCATTATTGAGTTTACGTAATGGTATATTTATTTTATCACCGTGTAGCAAAGGTATTATTGGAATTGATATTGTGTTTTACTGATATTAAGTATGGACTTCCCTAGAGGAAGTCACCAGATTCGTGGGCTGCACAAATTTAGCTTGTGTAAAGGACTTGTAAAAAAACATGGATTGTCTATAAACACAATAACACGTTTGTTTGATTGTTCTGTTCAAACATGAATCGTTTTGTTTTAATTTTAAGACCTGTTTCAAAGATTTCCTTAATAAATTCGCTTCATTCCTATCAATTTTCATTTCAAATGAAGTGTTCATGTATGTATGCACAATAACACTTTATCTGTGATGAAAATGAAACGATTTGTGAAGAGAATTTAAGGTTTTTGTTGAGACAAACTATTACCGAAAACGTTTTTTATAGTGCACGCCTTCAGCCTAACATTTACTCTATGATAGAGATCTTAGTATTTAAATAAATGTTGACTATTTGGGCATTATATTAATTTAAATCATTTGCAAATGAGAACACCGTTAATAACGTATTTAGTTAATGTAATCTAACGTTTATTTTATTACTATGTAGCAAGGGTATCATTGGAATTTATTTGTGTTTCACTGAGGTTAAGTATGGTTTTGTTTATCTAGTGATATTCTTATAAGTTATCTACATGTATCAAAATTCAGTTTGTTTGAATGTAGTTGTACTTTATTTAGTAAATAAATTATTTATTGTATTTACATGTGTGTGTGCGCTTTGTTAATGTTAGTCTTGCTCGTCATCAGGTGAGAGTCGTACGGATTATATGTGTCTGAAGATTGCGAAAAGCATAAAACTGACAGTTACACATTAAATTTGTATTTTTCATACCTACCTTTATATATATATATATATATATATATATATATACACATTTGTTGGGCAATTCAAGTCACAAGGAATAATTACGGACTGAGTCAGATTTGAACTGTAGACCACTGGGAAACTGTCCCATCACTCTACTAACTGAGCTATCAATCCCATGTCAGAGCATTATTAGACGTGTTGGAGAAGTAATTCGCATCAACTCTCCCTTAACCTCTGACAACGCACGACAACAGTTCGAACCTATTTCAGAGGCAATTATTCCAAGTGACTCAGGTTTCTTCCAACGCCAACCCTTATCATGTTATTAGAGAACGAAGTAGGGTCTATCAGTTTTTAGGTTTGTTTTAGGGTTACGTACGCCTGTGCAACTATATACATTCAGACGTCCTACTTAAATTTATTGTAGTTAAAAAGTGTAGTTAAAAAGCTCAAGTCTTTATCTGCTCATAGTTTTGTCAAATTAAGTAATTTATGTTTCAAGGTTATGATGTACTAATCTTCATTTACATCCAAATTACTGAAATCCTGCGAAATCAGTAGTTTTAACTTACTAACTACAATACTATTACTGTTAATAGGAAATACTAAAATAGAACTAACCCTGTCTGCAGAAAAAAAAGAAGAATCTTCGCTAGAACTGGAACTATCTGAATCAAAAACTAAAGAAAACAGAAATATAAATCTAACTGATACGGACACAGTAAAACTTCTAATATAAGGGCCCTCCATCCAATAAGCCCCTCCCGCCAACAAGCGATTCCCCTTAAAATGGATAAATTTAATAAGCGTCTTCATCTAAAATATATCAGAATATAATATCAACTTATTTTGACAACTATCATATCGAATTAAACATACAGATAATTATATGAGCTTCTTTGGGTTGATGCTTTAACTGCACTGCTTTAATGAGCTTGCTGCTAAAGTTTTGAAATCTCATTTCAGTCAAAATTAAATTATTTAATAAGCTTTTCTGTAATAAAAATCGAAAAAAGTACTCAACCCTTTTTTGTATTTATTATTGAAGTAACTAGCAACTTTGGCAATGACAAACAGTTACGAAATGTTTTGCATTTTAAATGCATAAACTTCGCTAAGGGCCAAATGAAGTACTCTAATGGAAGAAATATACTTAATGTATACAATAGTTATACTTAATTTAAAGACGATAAGAAAGCATTATTTAAAAATATTACAATAGCAACATTGTTGATCTATAAGCAATAATAATTCTGCCAACAATCTGGTCGAGTTACATTAGACTTAATACCGTTTACCTTCTTCTGACTGTCCATCAACTTCGCTTTCTTTATCAGTCTATGATAATAAAATGAGATCAGTACTGCAATACAAAAAACAATGGAAATTCCTGTTCCTTTAACCGACCAGAGAAACATCATCCATCTTATAACCCATTTATCTTACCAAAGTTTAGTTAAAGTAATTAATACATTATTGCCATTAATACCATTAACCCTATCTTGCCTGGGGGAGGGGGGGGGGCTAGTAGGCCCATGCAACTGAACTTTTTTAAATATCTCCAGTGCGGCTTGTCAAAAATTGCTAAAACTTTATGACTTTTCCTAAAATTCTAGGAACATGACCCCCTATATCCCCCCTGAAAATTCCCACCGTCAAAAATACAGAAATTCAATTTTTAGTAACAGTTCAGATTACATATAACTAGATCTAAATGGTATTTTGTAGAGTTCCTTAACAAAATATTTTGTTTTACTACCTGCTTTTACATTCAGGGAGGTAATTATTGACCATTTTCCTAAAGTCAGGGGGTCTACCACCAAAAACGCCAAATGAAAAAACTTGATTGTGTCATACTATAATCTCATACACAGGGTGGTCTATAATGCCTCCTTGGCGTAGCTTGGTCGCTATCTGGTTCGATGCCTGCAGGGGTCATAAAAAAGTGTTTACATATGTAATAAGTATATATTTTTGTTTAAAAAGGCAATGAGGTAATGCATTACTAAACAGTTGGCTTTAAATTAGAGCTTCAGTGCCCGTAAGATTGGAATGAAAGTTTAATCTTCCTTTTCACAGAATTTTTCTTGGTCGCAGTATAAAGTTAATGTTAACCTGATGAAGACCATGTACAATACAGTA
>JAUCNQ010114456.1:0-11299 GCA_032352715.1 Bougainvillia muscus | reverse complement strand
TTATTAGGCACCTTAGAGTAAGCATGCCGAGCACGAACGAATTCTGTTACAACTTATCTGTCGTAAAATTTAAAACTTACATATACACTCCATATAAATTGAATCGATTTCTTCGTGATTAACCTTGATAACTAAACTTGACCAAAACTTAGCGATTGATACTTGGTGACATTTAATATAATTTCGTTTTACACATTTTCACTATTTTGTATTGAGTTCTTAACTACACAGTCAAAGTCCGATAGGTCGAACTTCCAAGGGAGGAAAAATTTTGTTCGACTTATCGAATGTTCGAGCTATCAAAAGTAAAAGGGTAAAAACGCATGAAACGTTCTAGCGAAGTGCTATCTGTTTATTTTCTTCTACATATATGGATTATTCACTACAAACAATAAACATTAAAAAAGTTGGAGCAACTTTGGTATACCACCACATCATGGAAACGTGAAAATATATATAATTAGTTTATTCGTTAAATGACTATATATACATGTAAAAAAGGGTTTATTGATTAAATATTAAAAAAAAAATATTTCCAGATAAGAGTATTTGGTATTCAGTAAATGCTTCAAAACGAAGAAAACGTGAAAATATTGACCTACGCAACCTACGACTATAATATATTTGGATTCTTATATAGAGTGACCTACGCGACCTACGCAACCTACGGTCACAATATTTTTGGATTCCTATAAAGATTGACCTACGCGACCTACGCAACCTACGACCATTATATATTTGGATTCGTATAAAGATTGACCTACGCGACCTACGCGACCTACGACCATAATATATTTGGATTCGTATAAAGAGTGACCTACGCGACCTACGACCATAATATATTTAACCCTAACCCTAACGTCACTAACCCTAACCTCACTAAACCTAACGTCACTAATCCTAACGTCACTAAACCTTACGTCATTAACTCTAACGCCACTTATTTTAACGTCAAACCCTAACGTTACTAATCTTAACGTCACTAACCCTAACCCTAACCCTAACCCTAATCCTAACCATAACGTCACTAAACATAACGTCACTAATTTTAACGCCATTAACCTTAGCGTCACTAATTTTAACGTTAATAACCCTAACGTCACTAACCCTAACGTCACTAGGATCGGTTATATTTATGTTATTTTTGGCACCCGGTGGTTTATTATAAGATACGCGCATTATTGTGAAAATGGTTCGTAAGCTGCGTAGGCTGCGTAGGTCGCGTATGCGGAGTAGGTTAAACATTTTTTAATGGTGGAGTGGCGCGTATGTCGTAGGTTACGTTATTGTCAAAAGTTATTGTTATTGAGTTGGTATTCTAAAGTTTAGCCAAAAAGTCAGTTATTTTCTACCCTGGATTAATTATTTTTCCATTTGAAATGTTAATGCCATAACATCGATATTTACATAATGATATTTATAACGGCGTCAGCCAACATTCCAAGTTATTTTTTGTACATTTTAAGGATTCAATAAAAATATACTCCCTGAATTTCGAAATTTTTTGGTAATTGTTAGATCTGTACCCTACAGTTCGAATTACCGGACGTAAATTTGGTCATGAAACGAAAATCTGTTCGAACTATCAGGAAGTTCGAATTACCGGGATTCGAATTATCGGACGGATTTCCTATGAAAAAGGTGTGGCTTGTTCAAGGAAAAAAAATAATTTGTTCGAATTACCCGAATGTTCGAATTATCTGGCAGACGAATTATCGCACTTTGACTGTAGTAGTACGTTGATAATGCAATAGCTGATCCTGTGTAGAGGCAACAAAATTGAGCAGATTTATTCGAGTTTGGTGAAATATATTATTGTTTGTTTCTAGTATGAAAGTTGTTCACCTGGTCCTTCATACATGGTCCCTCAGTTTGTTACACGTACTGGACGAACTACTGCACC
Organism: Bougainvillia muscus; assembly: GCA_032352715.1. NCBI lineage: Eukaryota > Metazoa > Cnidaria > Hydrozoa > Anthoathecata > Bougainvilliidae > Bougainvillia > Bougainvillia muscus. The sequence continues at coordinate 9,396 of JAUCNQ010114456.1, read as the reverse complement.
AGCATATTCATTATATGGAAGACCAGTTGCACGACAAAAAAATACCATTCCTGCTCCAGGTAAGGGAACTGCTGAGAAAATGTTTGCATACAATATAATTTAATGTCACTGCCGAATCTTATCTTCTTTAATTAAGCGCAAAAGGCCTTCCTTTGAGAGCTAGATTTTCTTCCGTTAATACCTGGCGTGATTGGAACCTTATTAAGCCTTGGAATCAATCAAATCCAACCCAGATAATTGTTGACTCTCCTGCTTGGAGAGTAGATTCGTCGTTACTTAGGCTACTATGGTGGACACTTTTTCGAACTAAGCTTACATGAGTATGTGCTGACTCGAGTCTTTTGCATGATAAACAAGGAAACTTTTTTTCATTAACAAACAACTTTATTTTGAATCTTCTAATTTTAATCTTTAGGTAAATACAGTCCGGAAAAGTATCCTATTCCCCACACCCGAAGGGCTCCTAGTTATTCATTTGGTTCTCGTGTTAAGGAAGCACCAACTCAAAAAACTCCGGCACCAAATGCATACACCTTACCATCAATGTTTGGATCCCAAAGTGTTGGAAAACCTTCGGCACCATCACATTCTATTTGTGGAAGACCAAAGATTGGAGGATGTTACGAAGATTTACAAAGGGTATGTCTTTTTATAACGTATTCATATCAGATTTTGAGTGACTTAGTCTTTGTGCTGCATGCTCATCACTTTTAATGATTTTTCAGCCGCTATAGTACAAAATATATATTATTTCCCCTCTCTTTTTTGATTTCCCTCTTCTGTTGTATTTTATAAAAGGAACAAAAAGGCAGAAGATACACGTTAGTGAGAACAAGGACTTATAAAAGCGAAGCTTCACTTTTATAAGTCCTTGCGGTGAGAATAAGATTTCGTCAAAAAAATCAGTCTAGTTTTAAATTCGAAAGGTAATTCGACTAGAAAAAACATCATGACTATGTCACCCCTCTATTTCTAAGTATCCCAGTATTAAAACCTTGTGATTTTGTAATCTTAAATTTTTTAAGATAAGCTCGTGACTTTAAATTCTCAATACACACTAATATTGATTAACCATATTCAAATCAACCTCGATACCAGGGCATTTTGTCTCTTTCTGATTTTTTGGATAGTCGATAATCGACTATCCAAAGAATCAAAAAGAGACAAAATGCCCTGGGATCGAGATTGTATTCAAATATGTGCATCACATTTCCTAAAAGAAGCGATACCAAAAATCTATAATAGAAATTCATGTTTACATTGCTGACAGAGGCGGATTCAGAACATTCTTTTACTTAGTCGCAGCAATAAAATTTAACTGCTTTATGTATGATGATGGGTCTTCTCCACATTGATGCTTTGACTAGGGCTCCGGATCCGCTGGTCTCTGTTATCATGTCTAACAAAATCAGAATCTATGTTATGACAGGTTCACCCCAAGCGACTAAGATGGACTACTTTGCTGGATGAAATCGTTAATTATCGAAGGAGTCGAAAATGAAGTGATTTATGTTTCGTGTTTTGTTACATTCTTTTACGTTTTTACTCTATAGACTCCAGGACCTGGGACGTACACAGTATGTAACCCAAACACCTATTTAAAGCGTGGACCTGCTTATTCAATTAAAGGAAGACATGACATCATTAAGGATAAAGTCAATGTTCCAGGACCTGGTGCTTACAGACCGGAAAAGGTAAGTTAGAATTAAGACTGGCCTTCATTTGTGCAATCTTGAGTCATCTAACAGAAAAAAATAGAACAATTTGATGATCTGATTAGATTGGATGAAAATGATGTTTTGGATTTACAATTCTTTTAATATTCCTTAATTAATCTATTGGTGGTGGTCCGATATAGGCGCAATAATAAGTAAGATAGTAAGCGCAATTTTAATTGGTCACTAAAAAGACTCCCATAGTACACATCCGATAGTAACCTCCAATTGTAGGAGCCTTCCAAAAGTAAGCGCACAAAAGGGCTACTAAAACTGAAGCGGGGCGCCTACTATCGGACTTCTACGGTATTAGAACCTTCCTTTGTGATTTCAATCTACTCGAGAATTCGTATCATCAAACTTGTCCTTTCTTATTCAGGTTACAATCAACAAGAAAAATGGTCCAAGTTTCTCATTTGGTGTACGACATACTGAATATATTACCATGGTTATGGATCCAGAACCTCAAACAACAGTTATCAGTTGACTAGACGTGGAAGGGAAGAAAATTAATTCCAATGATCTTAGATTTAAAGAACAACTTATGGTACAAATGGAAGGTCGTTGTTTAGATTTGTATCGATTCAACAGATACCTTGAACAATAATACAACATATCCTAAGAACTTTCTTATCTTGCTTTGTTTCTTCCTCCAAAATCTGTCTAAGAACGTGCATAGGTGCATTCAGACCATGCTTTTTACCTAGCCACAGCAATAAAATGGAGACTCAAAGTCATTAAATTTTAATTGGTTTATTAAAAGCAATAATAAAGACCCATCATCATATATAAAGCTATAAAGAGTTAAAACTTATAGTTCTCTTTAGTGATACTCTGACTAGGGATAGATCCGCCACTGATGTGGGCCAGCGATAAAAGGATCACAGCCTTACTTACATGACAATACCTATGACACAATTTACCCTTCTGATAGTTTCTTCTCTTAAGGTAATCAATCATATGTAATGAGATGCCGATTATCCCATCTTTCCGGCGGTGAGTACCACCTTTGATGCATGTCTTTAATATTTGGCGTCCGTAGAAGGATCGTATCATACATTAACAGCGAAAACTTTCGGATTTTTTTTGCCCGAACATTTTTTCCGTCCGAAATTTGCAACCGCCGAAGGTTTTCCTGTCCGAAAGTTTTGGTTTTCTTATTGTTTCAAAATAAATTGGCTGAGGGCTTCCGTTTTATCATAGTCTCTTCTTATGACTATCAACCTAGTTTTGTCATAAAACAAATTCTTTTTTGGAAAAAAACGAAGTTAAAAGCAAATCCCGGAAATTGAAAAAACAGTCCGATGGTCTTTACGCCCAAGGAGTTATCTCTTTTCAAGAAGTGAGCCATCGAGGTTGAACATCGTAAGGGAAACTAGGTAGAAATATAGAAATTTTAGAACGTCGAATAGGAAAATGAAAAAGAAGTTGTTGGATTATTTTCTAAAAATCTACGTAAAAAAAGATCGTTTAAAACAATAACGTCAAAAATAAATTAATATATAATTAGGAAAATTAATTGGTCAGGAAACGTCCACCATATTTGTGTTGGGAATCGCTTTGTTTGCTTAAAGGAACTTCATAAACTCCTTGTCTTTAGGAATTTTCCACAAAGTTTGTATCGGAATTCATATTAAATTTCACTCAAAAGAGTTGTCTTTGTGCATACCTTGTGTGCACAAAGACACTTCTTCTGTGATGAAATGGTACGAATTCGATAGGAATTTGGAGCCAACGAGTAGATATTATCACAAGATAGGTACAAAGTCCAAAAAAATTGCCACCAAAAATTGCACGAAAATCAGGATAATCCATTTCGGATTATATATGATTATTTGACCTTTAGAAAAAATGTGTTCCAGATTTTCTCTAAATGTCAAATAATCATATGCACATTTTCAAGTCAAATATTCAAATATAATCCGAAACGGATTATCCCGATGTTTATGCAGTGTCAGCAAGTTGATAATATCAAACGATAAATATGGTAGACTACCCTTCATAACTAAGAAAACCAATTACAAAAAAACTGAATTTAATCAATAACAACAATCACCAGTAAAGCTGAAACTAACTGCATAAAAATAAGGTTTTACTTTAAGAATTTTATCATACAACCTACACAAATCTGAAGTAAAACTCCAGATTTCAGCAGGTTGTTTGATAGAATCATTAAAGATAACATAACTTTTTTATGCAATGCACCTTAAGGTAATAAATTTTTTGGGGGATTAATTTTTGCGAATTTTGGCCAATTTCGCAAAAATAAGTCCACGCAAAACCTTTGGGTTCCGACAATTTACAAAAATAAATCCACGCAAAAACTAAGAATTCAGCATTTTTTTATTTATTTTTCACTTTACAATATGGAAAGGGGTGTAAAACGTAAAGAAAAAGTTAAAAAAAGTGGTCTGTTCGTAAAAATTAATCCACGCATTTTTCTTGAAAATTCCCTACTTGCAAAAATAAATCCACGCAAACTACGCCAAAAAACTACGCAAAAATTTATCACCTTAAGGTATATAAAATGTAAATTCTATAAAAAAGAAACATCAAATGTTTGCGAAAACATCACTATACTAACGGCTATTGTACAATTTTCGTAGCTAAAAACCGACAATTTTCGTAGCTAAAAACTATTCCATTTACTGCATGAAATTCGGAATAATTTATCTATTTCGGATTATACATGATTATTTGACATTTAGAGAAAATCTGAAACATATTTTCCTTAAATTTCAAATAGTCATATGCAGATTTGTACACATCAGTAAGCGTCAAGTAATAATATGTTATCCGAAACGGATTATCCGGATTTTCATGCCTAAGCAGAAGTCCGTACTTTTATCTCACTTTTTCTTATGTGATGATGGCACTGATATGAGCTTAGATAAAGTTATTGTGGACTGTTACAAAGTCAACACTATATTCCGGTGTAAAGATTGTTTCATCGCCTTTGTGAAAAAAAGTTAATCACTTACTGAACGCGTATGTATTATATGTATTTGTTCGTAAAATATTTGAAGTAGGCTAATATAGTTTTGAGCCAATAGACTAATGTAGTTTTTTGAAAATAAATACAAATAAAAAAATCATTTTTAGAGTTGGAAAAAAATCGTAAATGTATAAAAAGTATATTTAAAAAATAGTTACAAAGAAAGTCATGCCAATAGTTCACTGTGAGGTAGTTTTTGCGAACAACAAGTTAACTCATTCAGTGCCGCAAGCCGCTGAAGTAACGAATCGTTGTTACTCATTATTACGAATCATTGCTACTTCTGTAGCAGAAATCACACAATGATTCGTAATCACTTACTTACATCGTCGGCACTGAGTGAGTTAATACACATTCACAGGTCGAGGCATGAATTTCAACTTCTGTAATAGTCCAACACAACCGTCCCATTCGAGTGTGTACCGTATCTATGATATGAACTAATAATACAAACCGATGAAGGATTTAACTTTAGTGTACCTGAAAAATCTTGTTATCCAATTGACTACTTACAGTTGTCCATTGGGGAAACAAAAGACAGCCTCGGGTAGATCTAGAAAAGAGCAAAATCTGAAGTGCGATTAGTCATAAAGTTGTAAGATTTAATCTACACAAAAAAAGGACTGTCCACGAAAATTGTATCAATTTTCATTTAGAACAGTCTTAGAAGTGTATCACACTCACTCTTCTTCAAAAATAAAAATGTATGGTTGCAACATGATACTTGAGAACGGTTCCCGAATAAATAGTAAATGATACTATGTAGATTTATTGGTTGCACTGCACAAAATCTAACTGTATCCGGACATTTTTTCAGTCCGTATTCGTCGGTATTAATACAGAATGCTAGCATTCTGTTTTAATACCGACGTATACGGACGGAATACAGTAGTAGACGGACTGTATAAAGACTGTACAGCTGGATTTTGCGCAGTGTTGGATCATAACATTTCTCTAAAAACTAAGCTTTGTGTATTTGAATGATATACTTAGGACCGTCCACAAAATTCGTATGGAAATTTGTATCAATTTTCATAAAGTTTGTGCATACTTGTATGCACAGAAGCACTTCTTCTGTGATGAAAATGGTACGATTTGCGATACGCACTTTGTTGACGGTCCCTTTATGTAAAGAATTCCTCTCCCATCACACGCTTTACAATTTCGCTTCATTCATTTGTGTATACTTTGTGCATCTTTAGAGGTGAAAATGAAATGATTTGTAAAGCCACTTTTTGAGACGAAACCTTAGAACTTATAAATAACATAAAATAACCCCAGAGGATATGATTTCAAAACCAACACCCAAGCAACGTGTATAAGATGTTGCAACGTCGTTTCGACTTCGCTTTGAAAATTCGCTTTATTGATATAAATTTTCATCTCAAAGGAAGAGTCATTGTGCATACAAAGTATGCACAATGCCACTTCTTCTGAGATGAAAATGAAACGATTTGTGAATTAAAGCGAATTTTTTAGACGAACTCTGAATTTCTATAGGTTTATTTATAACAGTTTTGTTTCTTCATCATTGGGTCCAATCGATCCATAATTTGTTTGCCCACTTGTCACTAAACTTGCATCGTGTTCAACGGGTTCATTGTCTACAAGTGGTATCACATCATCATTGTTCCGTGTAGGAGTCTCATCAATACTTGCAAAACGAACCTGTAAACAATCAAAATAAAACAATGTAATAAAGATATTTGATTGGAGGAAAAATTTGTTCAATACCTGGATAGAAATTCAGATATTGAAACATAATTTTTTTGCTGATATTGTGATTGTGATGAAAAATCTTTCACGAATTTCGTACAGTCTTACTTTGCTAGAAAATGAAAATTTCAACGTGTAAAACTTACTCTATCGGCTTTATGAGCTGGTGTATTTCCACCGGTATCGCTTTCATCTTCAGTTCGACCTCCATCATCTACAGTACGCAAATAACGTCGAACAGGGCGAACAATATTTCTACGAGTTTGTTTAATGACAAGAGGTGAATGTTCATCCGCTTCACATGAGGATGTTAAGAATTGATGAGCAACACGTTGTTCATTCTCGGCCCAACGATCAATCATGTGAGTCACTGCTTCTTGGTAATCCTAGAACAAATGAAGACATCGTAAACAGGGTTGCCACAGAAAGTTGAAATCAATTTTCCATGAAATTTCCATAGTTATATACTTTTTTTCAGGATTTTTAGGGAAAAAAGCATATTCTTTTCTAGGACAGGGTACAAAAAAGACATATTTTTCCAGTCCATGAATTTCAAAGTTAACGTTTGTCATAAGTTATGATGTCACCCATATTCAAAAGAGAAATTCCCTGATATTCCGTCACAAAAATGATCACTTTTTCCTGACATTCTCTGATTTCCAAATGCCGGGTCATTGGAAATACAGTTTACCAAAAAAAATTGAGAAATTTTTAGATTTTTAACTCTCCAGAATCCCAGAAAATACAATTTCTGCAACAAAATCTGCTGCCAGACAACTATTAGAGCGATTTGTTCAAGTACAATACAGTCACTCTTGCTAAACATTACTTGACTAAGTCAGTTTGGAAATTTCGCTACGGGTTTTGCTCCCCTAAAGACTGAACAAAATGCCCAACTTTCCTTTTTACAAGGGTGAGCAAAATAAAAATAACTAAAGCAAATAGATTACAAGACATGGCAAACTACAATCTACCAAAAGGTTTCGCTTCAAAACTCAGGACCAAGAGGTATACTGATATCATAAAAATATTTTTAGACAAAAAAAAACATTTTTCCAGGTTTTCCAGGATGAATAGTTTAAAGACATATATATTTAGGGGTTTTCCAGGTGAAAATTGCAAAATACGCTTTTTGCCAAGATTTCTAGGTTTTCCAGGATATGTGGCAACCCTGCGTAAGGTTTCGTCTCAAAAATTCACTTAAATTTGTTTCACAAATTCTTTCATTTACATTTCAGAATCTTCTGAATGAAAATTGATAGAAATAAAGCAAATTTTTGAATGACGCTAAGACATCATTTTTAGATATTCTAAGATGAGATGTACTTTTCATAATCAAAAATACACTATTAGAAGTTGTGAGGATCGAGATCACACCTGGCTTTAGAGCAAAGTGCTAACCGACTGACATATACCGGCATTAGATCCACATAACTTCTTATATATAACAATTGACAAATTCTCTGCGTGAGTGCCAGAGGATTCTAGACCCGAAGAACATTACAGTAAAGTAAGTTTGCTTCCTAAGGACACGTTTACATGGAAAATCGGGCGAAATGAACTGTCATGGCTTCTGTGATAGGTTAAATTTTTCCGACGGAAAAATTTAACCTATCACAGAAGCCATGACAGTTCATTTCGCCTATAGAAAGTCTTCATGTAAACGTGTCCTAACTCTCAGATGTGAAATGACAAACCGAAAATAATACACTACATAAAAACTAAGATAATTCCAGTTCCTTCCTGATATGCTCCTACAGTGCAGCAATACTCGTTAGCTAATTTTATCCGGTGAAAATTGTACGAATAGATGAGAGATAAAAGTATAATGTATGACAGATATTACCTTAGATTCTCTTTTTCTTATGAAGAATGGCATTAGATATTTTTTATCAAATCGTCTCCAGCCACGTATAATGCTCATAGGAGATTTACCACTCCTTGCTTTATATTTAATGGCTTGACTAGAGGCTTCTGATGGACCAATGACTCGACCCTAAAAAAGATATCAGCATAAAGACGAACATTTTATGGACACTAGGCGTTACAGGGTAAAAAAATCCATAAAAACTCTAAGAATTCCCATTCATTCTAATTTATTGACTTTTACTTTGATAACAGGCAATGACGTAGTCAGATTACCTAGCAGGCACCAGACCGAAATGACGTCCGGACGACGATGAAACGATGCTTAAACGGTGCCCACTGAGCAGTCAAATAATTTAAACATACATATGTCTAGCAATAAGATATTACAGCATACTTGTAGAAGAAAGGAGCTAAGAAGTAGAAAGATATAGAAACACAAGATTACCCATTGATACCTACCATTCCGAGAGACTTGCTTATACCAGTCTTTGGTCGTTTATTTTGAACTTTGAAAAACTAAAACAGAACAACAGGTCTTTAGATAAAGATTCAACAAACATTTGAATGGCAATAAAATCTAAGGAATTCGATTTATAAATTCGCTTCGTTCCTATCAATTTCCATCTCAGATGAAGTGTTATTGTGCATACTTTGTATACATAACACTACATCTGAGGTGAAAATGAAGCGATTTGTGAAGCGAATTAAAGCGAATTTTTGAGACGAACCCTAGGCATCAGGAATGGTCGAAAAATTGGTATTAATTTCTATCTGAGAAGAAGGGTTTCACTGCATGAAAATGAATGGTATCCACTAACAACATTATCTTCCAACCTAAAGAAATCTAGAGTTTTACTCCAGATTTCCGCAGGTTGCTTGATAAAATCCTTAAAGGAAAACATAGTTTTATGCAGTGTTTTTTCTTAATGTATACTTTAAGTATGTACAAAGCAGACACTTCTTCTAAAATAAAATTGTACGAACTGTAATAAGAATTCTGACGGTTCGTTTATGTGAGGGACAATCTCAAAAATTCGCTTAAATTCGCTTAACAATTCGTTTCATTCCTAATAATTTTCACCTTAGATGAAGTGTTATTGT
>JAUCNQ010114445.1:0-11299 GCA_032352715.1 Bougainvillia muscus | reverse complement strand
CCGTAAATATACGGAGGGTTTTGTTGTGTCATTACGGTGGATCACCAATTTAACCTGTAGATGTCCCCATAACACCTATGCGGAGGTGTTACATAAATTACGGGGTCACAACTTGGAAATACGGGGGTTATTATTGAGATTAAATCGGGACGGCCCCCGTAACTCTCCCATAGTTCTTACGAGGTTTTACGAAGATTCGGCGGTCTCGTCTCGCAGGAGCGCAAGCGGGCGACACACACGCACCCTTCAAACATTCCGCGTCATTCCACCAGTATGCCTGCTTTATATTTGACCAAATTTTGTATGATTACTTGAAATTTATAGTTATGTATACAAAAAATCTCTGGCACGGTTATTATTTAAAGCTTATAGCTGTTTTTATTTATGCTGTTTATTTACACGTTTGTTCCCATTCCCTTGCTGCACGGACGGGCGGGCGCACATCACGCTCTTTTGCCATCTTCTTCTCAACGTCACGCTGACCCAGAAGAGCGGGGGAGACCAAGGCCAAGAATAGCTAGCGAGCTTTATAGCTAGTTAGTTATATTTATATATATTACATGTGCTTTTTTTCAGTGACACTTCTGCTGTCTCTGCTCTATCATTACCAAATAACAGAATAAGAACCATACGCGCACTGCTAGGTATCTTGTTTGAGGCAGTCAGTATGTTACTAGCTATTTAGTTTGCATTCATTTTTTAATGAACACACTTTATTTTTATTAACAACACACCCTCACCCTTCTCACTTCTTTCTTTAAACAATGACCTGGATATTTCAATTGTGCACTTGAATTAATCCTTCACCAGACAATTTCATTTTTTATAAACAATAAAACAGATGAAACTAACTCACCAGTCACAATAAAGACTCCTTCATCCTTCTCAGTTTCTGGAAGTTTTATAAGTTTTTGGCGTATAACAAAATATTGAATCAAAAAAAAATTAAAAAAAGAGAAATTATATAACACGAATAACGTTCATGAAGACATGGTTCACACATGGAAATTGTGCCAACGTTTATTTGATACTCTTAGGGGACTTAATATCCACCGTGCACATTGTAGCAAAAAAAGTATTGAAGTAATTAACACTTATATCACTCGTGCAATAGTATCACATATAATCGGGGCTAAACGCCCTTCATTTTTTCTGGTCGAATCCAGGGCCTTGTTTTGAATCTCAGCATACTTTAATTATAATTAAGTTTGTATTTGAATTGTTGTTCAAATTTGCCTTTGCCCACCTTTTTAACATTATTTATTTATTTATTTTATTGACATAATTTTTTATTAAACTGTAATTATATTTATAGTAATTTTAGATTTAAACCTACTTTCGCTAAAGTGCAACGGAAGCGGTCTTCCCAGGTATTCTAATTCTGAAGTTCTTAAAACGTGGGTCAGCAAGACAAAGCCTGGTCATTTGTAGCATAGTTGAATTCTTTGTTGAGAACGCCGAAAGTTTAGGAAAGTGTGACCCAGAAAAATTCGTGTCTCGTGAAAGATGACGAGACTACGAAACCTGCCAAAACCAAGAGATTTTGAACAAAGATCGAAAATCTAATAATACACAAAATCTGGATGATTTATGGGACTGGTCGTAAATCACCCGAGTTTTAATAAACTAGTAACCAGGTTTTGCTATCGGTATGATGCAAGGTAAAAACAAAAATATAAATTAAATTTATTAAAACGTTTCGGCATTCGCGGTCATCATTACTTAGTAAAATTTCTTATCCAATCAAACAACTTACAGTTTTGAGGGGAAAAATATAACCTAACGTTCCATGCAATGATTAATTAGTATGAACTATGTTAATTACTTACATATATATTGAAGAAGTATGCAATCTTTGTGATGAACTCTGTGAATAAGATCCAGGAAAACTGTGAGCACGTCTAGCATTTGACTGATCAACAAGGTTTTCCATCCTTTTGTTAATTATTTTCACTTCATGTTCAGAGTGAGTAGTTAATGTTTTGTTGGATGGCTTGACATCTTCGTTAATTATTTTCACTTTATGTTCAGGGTGAGTAATTAATGTTTTGTTTGACAGCTTGACATCTTCGTTAATTAGTTCTACTTCATGTTCAGGGTGAGTAATAAAGCTTTTGTTTGATGGCTTGAAATCTTCGTTATCTACTTTCACTTTATGTTCAGGGTGAGTAATTAATGTTTTGTTTGACAGCTTGACATCTTCGTTAATTAGTTTCACTTCATTTTCAGGCTTAGTAATTAGTTTCTTATTTAATGGTTTGACATACTCATAAGCCAATTCAATTTCATCACCATTCCCAGTTCTTACTTTTTGATAAAATGAATTGATATACTCGTATGTGCTAGTTTCATACATCTCATACACTGGCTTAGAGATCGCTGGCTCGGCATTTCCATAAATCAATACAATCTCATGAACATTCTCAGTCTTTTGTTCTTCGTTTGAATTAATGATATTCTCATAGCTCAATTCAATTTTAGGACCAATCTATATAAATTATATCAAATATTATTTTACAGGGGTGAGTTCATACCCAATATCGAAAACCATTAGTTTACAAGTCGTTGAACGAGTAGAGGCACCTTAGCAATCCTTTGTCATACGAAAGTAAACTTAAATGCAACATAGTGGCCCCCAGATGGATTCAAGTTGAACATATTGCATCGTTAATTCACTCTCAAACGACATTAATTAACGAGATAAATTAATAAAATCCGGCAATAAACACAATAGGTGGACCTGTAACAAAGCACAACTCTATTTCTATTCTCTATAATAATAGGACTTACCAACCGGTAAAAATTGTGGTTTCCTGATTGTCCTGATACCGGGATTATTTTCTTTCTAATAGTATCCCTGATATCCATTGGCCAGTTTGGTATTGAGACCTAAAAAAATATTACGTTGAACAGTTTTGAAGCAGAAAACATTATAGTAAGTAATTGGTACCGGTACATACGTATTCAGTTGGTGAATGCCTGCTTGCAGGTAGTACAGATAAAGCATGGGAAGGAAATAACATTTCCCTAGGACCAAAAAGGTATTTCTCTCCTTTTGAGTATTTGGGTGTCTTCCGATTACTTACTTCTTGGAGTCTATCTTGATTAAGATTTTTATTGGAATTTCAGGGGTTTTTTATTACCAAATAATGTGCTAAGACCAGTTTGGAAATAATGTTTCAGTAAACCAATACCGTCCCGAAATCGTGGGCATCGCTTAATTAGTTATTACATCTGACATGTACCATCATCCTATTATCACGATGCTAACTTCGCAAGAAATGAACTACGAAATACAAAAATAATAAAGCTATAAAACCCGACATCGAATGTTATAAAGGAAAATATTGACGAACTTTTATGGCGCACACAGGCTAAAGAAAGCTCTGTACCTAAGCGGAGGTCAATATTTGGGCGTTTATTATTAAATTTTCTCTGAAGCCCCGGGTGATTATTCGGCAGTAGGCGTTAGTATAATATTTCCAAACTTTCTCTGGGCGTTTATTTCAACGGGACGTTCATTTGGGAGTGGGCGTTAGATCGATCATATGTGGTTACTAACAACATACGCAGTTTATAAACGGTATACGAAAATATGGAACGTTAAAAAAAATATTGATTTATAAACCATGCCAAGAATTAGACATCTTTTTAAAGCAATTTTGGTCACATGGACCGAAGGTTTTTGTAAAACAAGTATTTTGTTCCATGCGCTATCAAAATAATTATTTCAGAGCACTCTTCTCCATGTTATACAATGTTGCTGTACCAAGTTTGATTTCAATTGGGTGCGTACTTCTCGAGTTCTAAGTTGACAAAGAATATTTCTTTGTCAAATTTAGTGTAAATTTCAAATTTCATCTTACCATTTGCCTTAACAGCAAGTATTTACCATCTTTATAACAGTCAGAGCATACTCTTTCCATGTATAACATTTGATATAAGATTCATATGCCACAGAGAAATTATCTGTTTTCTAAGAGTATCGCGATTTTCGCTGTTTTTTCCTCGCTGAATATCTCGCGAACTAGGGTAGCTATAGTCGTAAATAAAAATACCGACCGTGGTATCGATCATACCTATCAGCTGCTGTTGAAATTTTTCAAATTCATCAAGAATGAGGTTTGATATCCGTGGTTAAAAAAGTGCTGTAAATCCCGCCTGAAAATGCTAACTTTTGTTAACTCACGTTTTTACCGATTTAAGAAGAAAACAAGTGTGTGAGGTATTTAATATAAATATAATATAAGCGCTTACTTTTTGAAACAATTACATACCTAGCTATAATCGAGATGTATTTGTTTACACACACTCGTCAGGAATAAGGTCGAAAAAATAATAGTTGGTTGGCAAAAGACAAGGAGAGTTGTTATGGAGTCAGAATCAATTGAGAAGAGGTCTGCTAAATGTATTGGTGGCAATATTGAATTTGATTACCGCATTAACGATAGAACGGTCTTCAAGATGGGTACAATGAAGGTCATCAAAGAGTAAGATTCTATTAAGGGTGTCACAATTGAGAGGAGGAAGTCATACGGATTTGATAGGGTAAATTCGCCACCAACGCGATGTAAAAAATATAATGTGTGGAAACTAACAACTTGAGCTTAAAATGACCATTTTGTTGTTCTGAACACATCTGTTAAACTTTCTAAAAGTTTATAAATAGCCCAAAATTAGCAGTTTGTTCACCTGACTTAACTCGTTACGTCACTGATGCGGATGTTCATTTCACAAAGTACAAAGTACCACACTTCCAAAATATGTGTTAATGTGATACTTACATCATAAAACTTGGCACGGTGGTACAACATCGTAAGTTCGACGTTTTTACGTCGTCGTTTTAATTATGATGTCATTGTGTCAGCGATGAAGTCATAATTTGCTATTTTCCGGATTTTTGCTGTTTTCATCAAATCAACGCCCATGGCTTATATATACAAAGTTAAAATTAAATAATTAGCATTCCGGCAATTAAAAGAATTCCCGAGTAGAGAAGTCAAATAATGTGTATAATCAGCTGATAGTCAGAAAATTTACAAGGCTCACTCATCTACTCGGATCGCCGCTTATATCAACAAGTTATATCGAGTAACCACCAAGTTACACAAGACGTCTTCTAGTATAGCATTCATCAACAAGGCATTTCATACAAATATTGTACCTAACTTTGCAAAGTTACAAGTACAGTTCATTAACAATAGACAGAATGCAGAACGGGACGTCATGAAATCGTTGAAATGGTGTAACTGGAAAATATTCTAACTATCAGCTGAATATACATATTATTTGACTTCTCCACTCGCGAATTCTTTTAATTGCGCATATTCCTAATGATTTAATTTTAACTATGTATGTATAAGCCTTAACTTGTCAAAAACTCGATACATTATATTCCTTACATCGCATTTTTTAAACTGAAAAGCTTTTGCCTTACTCTAAATTGTTTTGTTTTTACTTTATCCACACTCATACGGATTCGTTGTGAAGGTCAGTGAACAGAGTAGTTCGATGGCAGCAATAGTTACAGCAATGCTATAGATAGTGCTCAGTGGTTTCATAGCATTTATACGCTCAGTAAGATGGATGAAACCAATCCTTACCTGACACTTAAACAAAGTTACTCAGCATTATATGACTTTTTGTAAGATAAAGAATCGAAGGAATGAGGGATTCCAGTACTTTTTCAAAAGAATAAACCGTTGAGCTTGCTTTGCGAAACACATGGCGCATCCAAGGCAAACTAGAAACCGCAATCGGTTTGAAAAATCACACTATGGTTCTTTTTCTCGTAGCCTGAGTTAGTTGTGATGGAGAATGGGGCTCTGTCTTTTTTCAGATAATGAAGCAAAGTTAACTCGCCCTGGGAGAACATCTTTGAATAGACGTTAAAGGCGCTCTGGAATGCTATGCGGCATCAATATGAACTTTTGTTATGATTTATTCGGCAGTTCCACGGAAGAAACTGCAGACCAGGCCACGGAATGGTTCTTCACTACAGTCCAAACATATATAGTGCAGACTTTTCTTATTTCGCAAAAGCACGTCAAGTTAAATATAAACCAATTGCAGTTTGATGACGTCGAATTCTAAGTAAGTAAGTAAGTAAGTAACAGAGAGTTTTTTCGTCCTGAGGGCATATCCACATCATTTAGTGGTTCTTCATCCCCGCCGACGTCGCTAACTATTGTTAACTTAATCTACCAATTAAACAAACATATTCTATGCATTCAAACTTAATAAATTACTTTATGGTGCGTGGTTCTATTGTTTTGAACAAGCTCACTTCAGTAAAAAAGAATTTAGTAATATTATACATGCTAAAAGTTTACATTATCTTCATAATCGTGTACAAACTCTTTTTATTTTACGTAGTTTAGGGAACAAAGTTTTTCTGTGCAAAGAACGT
Source organism: Bougainvillia muscus (assembly GCA_032352715.1). Lineage (NCBI taxonomy): Eukaryota > Metazoa > Cnidaria > Hydrozoa > Anthoathecata > Bougainvilliidae > Bougainvillia > Bougainvillia muscus. The sequence goes on along the minus strand of JAUCNQ010114445.1, from coordinate 4,890 downwards.
TTGTAAAAGTATGTAAAATGATGTCTGTGTCTTTTAGCACCATGAAGAAATAAAACATCAAATAGGAAGAGTTTGTTCTGGTTTGTTTTTGATTGTATTTTTGCTTAAAAATTAAAAAAGATCGTGTTGGAACTTTTGTATGAAACAAAGCCTTGGGATATGTGGAAAGTTATTTTGTTCAATTTCAGTTGATTTAGAAGTAGCAGAATTCTTTTTGAACCTTAATTTACTCTTTATATTTTGAGTCCTTTTGGCTAAAGTTTTGGCACCAAAATTGTTTCTATTGAACCGTTTTAGTTCACTCCTTTTGAACTTCTTTAACCTCGTTTAGTTGTAGAATCAATGAAGCTGTGTTCTTAAGTTCATCGCGAGACTCTTCTAAACTCATAAATTCGATCTTTCTCAGATTCACCTCCTCAAAACTTTCCGGATGGCAGACATTCTTCCATCTATACCCCGCTAGTTTCCGATAAAGTCTCCCGTTTTTCAAAAAGTGACTTACGACCGCCGCCGGTAGGGTAAACCAATAACTCAAACTACTACGTAAGTGTGATTTAATAATCAAATGATGGCATTTCATAAGAGATCTTTTATCCCTGATTTAGGTCTTTTTGACTCTTGGCAACGCCTTTGTTTTCTAGGAAAGCAGCCAGCAGAATTTACTTTTAAAGATCCATGACAGGTTTGACCAGTAAAGTACAAGTCTGACAGACAGTGGCGGATTAGGAACATACGTTTCCTTAAAAGGGAGACCAAAACCATTAATTCTTTATTGATTACTAAATGTATTGTGATAGAATTAAAACTGTTAGTTCTCCATCATGCTGATTTGGCAAGTTTAGGAACCAACTGACAAGACGTAAATCAATCTCTTTTATTCAGAAAACGAGACAGGTGTAAAATATTATGTCACTTACTTTAATAAGTGAATCAAATTTTCTCTTCAGTTTTTCCTTTTCAAGTTTTAATTCTACATATTCTCTGACCAAATGCTTAACTTTATGTATAATTAAATCGGGTTCATATTCTTTATAAACATCATCATCTTTTTCTGTTTTAATCGACTACAAACAAATAGAAATACTTCAGCATGAACACAATTATTGATTTGTCTGCAACGTCACGACGTTATCCTTTAACTATATTTTTATCAAACAGCGTGCTAAAGTCTGGGATGTTATCATAAATATTTCCTGACACGTCACGATGTTATCCTTTAACTATATTTTATCAAACACCGTGCTAAAGTCTGGAATGTTATCATAAAAATTGCGCAATACAAATAGGCAAAGTTTAAGTGCGCATGCTTGGCAAAAAGAATTAGTCGACTAACAGTCTTTGTCTAGTGTAAATCCCGCTTAATAGCTTTATTCAATATGTCAGGGGCGTGGTATTTGACTAGGAAATAATGAATCCCCTACATTTATAAGGGGAGTACTTATTTGAAAGGAGGAGTAATTATTTACATGGAAGAAATGTTTCGGTGAGTTACAGTTTCCTAGTGAAAAAAGACTCGGGGAGTCCTTATTTTAGGGGAGCTATTATTAACGGTTACACCAGGAGCATGATCATTAACAAAATTTGTATTGATTTTAATTCTGAAGAGGTGTCTTTTTTTGTGCATACTGAATGACAGTCCACAAATTTTGTACGGAATTCATAAAATTTCATAGCAGAAGTGTGCACAGTATGAACAATGATACTACAGTACACATCTGTTAATTGGACCACGCTTAATTCGAACTTTCGTTATTTCGAACAGAAAAGTCCCTAGAGTAGCCTTCCGACAATTCTTCCAGTGTAGCTTAGTTCGAACATTCACTAATTCGAACCAAATATTTGGTCCCTTGCGTGTTCGAATTAGCGGATATGTACTGTATATTTGTCAGCAAAATGACACGAATTTCGTATTTAAACTTGTGGATTACACTTCAAAATTACTATATAGGTCTCGACTTTGAATACTCAAGTTTATGCTAAGCAAATTTTGGTACTGGGACCTGACCTTAGTTGCTTTTAAAAAAAAGTCATCCTTTAGTTACCTTTAAAGTAGCTTTGAGTTGGTTCAAAAAGTTGTCACTCTGAATATTTTTGGCTTCGAGTTCAATTACGGTAGACTTTATATCCCTCATTTCCACTTGAAGAAAAGTTGGATTTTTCTTGAATTCATCAATGCAAGCCAATTCCTCTTTGAGATCATGTAATTCTTTATCTAGTAGGAATCTTTGAATCTTTCTTTCTTCATAATTCTTTAATACATCGTCTCGGAGTTCTTGTACTTTTTCAATTATTTCATTTGGTTGTCTGATCCCCACGCATAAGTCTGTAGAATTCGGAAGTTTTCCTAAAAAATCAAATTTAAAGGAAGTCTGTTTTTTAATGCTACTGTGACCAGATCCGCAACTAAGATTTTTAAGGAACTAGAATGACAGGCGAATATAGAACATTTATCAAGAGTCTAGTTCTCCTTCTCGATGCTCCGACTAGCACTGGATCTGCTACTGAGGGATCGGGTCACCGTTTCTTACAATCCTTACATCATATTGTATATCGCGTGAACGTAAAAACCATAGTCTGGGGTGAAAATGTTCAATATAATACAGGTAGCATTAGAGCATGTTTAAGGGAGATAAATCACTTTAATAGAGGCTCAAAGTCATTAATATCATAATAGTCTATTAAGCAACATTGAACCTTAAAAATATTGTTCTTTCTTACTAAACTATTTTTGACTTAACAGCTACGTTCCTGTTTAAAAATTATTGACCTATTGGGTCTTTCTATCTTTTCATGGAATTTCTGCCATTCTGTAGATACAGTGCTGAATTATAACGGTTAAAGGCCTGAATATCAAACTTTGTCACCCGAATGCTCTCAACATACACCCTTATTTTGTTAATTTGAAGTAAAACAGAATTTGGCCTATTATCAATTTTGGCCCCAAATATCTAAATAATGCTTGAACATCGAGTTTTTGAGAAATAAGTCTTTAATGTACCATGATCATCCAAACTGATCAGCAAGCCAAAAGAAACTGTCTTTTGTAGCATTAAAAATAAATAACGTTAATTTAATTTCGAACCACCTGTCTCATAATATTTAACCAAGATTGTATATTTGCATTTTAATGACTTGCGTCACTTTATATCCGAAATTACCAGAGGCTGATTCGGAGGATTATTTACCTATCTGTAAGTGTAAATGGAAATTTGGCCGAATCAGCAAGATAGAGATCAAATCTTATTATGGTGGATTTTCTATAATTCGAACGGGGAAGAAATATTTGTTCGAATTCTGGAGTGTTCGAATTATAAAAAGTTGGCCTTAGTTTTGAACAATTTACTCAAAAGCCATTTTGGAAAGCACAAGAGGCGTTTTAAGAGAATCACTCTTTATTGAAACAAGTAGTAATCAGAGATTGTTTTCTACAGTACTGTTCTTCCTTGTTCAAAGGGGAATTTATTTCCTTCAGAGCTTTTACTATATCATCAAAGAACCGTGTAAGCATACTGAATTTCTCAAAGATATTCCCAATTTATTATGTTGTTTAATCTACTCCTTGCTTCAGTACAGGATCAGTATCGGGTTGTCACCTTCTTATTGCTCCGATACTTCGCCTTGATTTATTGGTCTGATAATTTTAACGAATTTAAAATTGCAACTTTCAAACAGTCGAATTAACATTTGGAAATTACAATGCCTAGTTAACACTCCAGTATGAATAAATAATGGGAAACAGGTCTTCTATTTTTGAAAACAATAGCTTTTTCGCAATGTTTGGCGTTAGAAAACGTGATTCGAGTAATGGAGTTTTCCGAATTATGGAATTTCGAATTATAAGAAGTGGAATTTGAGAGTTTCTTAAGTAAATCTCACAGTGCAATGATATTTGTTCGAATTATGATATCAAGAGGATTCAGAAATACTTTTACCTAGTCACAGCAAGTAATAACATGGAGACTCAAAAGGAATTAACGTATGGTGTTATGTATGTGTGTATTATGTATGGTGATGGAACTTTTAAGCCTGTTTCTCATGGGCACCCGCGAGAACTTATAGTTATTATAGTGGATTCTCTATATTTCGAACTCCCATGAGGAAGAAATATTTGTTCGAATTCTGCAGTGTTCGAATAATAGAAAGTGGGCATTAGGTTTGAACATTTTACTCAAAAACCATTTTGGAAAGCACAAGAGGCGTTTTAATAGAATTTCTTTTTAATCAGTCTTCAATGAAATAACTGGTAATTGGAAATTGTTTTAAATTAAATTAAAGTTTTCACTACTTTATGTATGGTGATGGGACTATAAAGCCTCTTTCCCCTGGGTTCTTGCAAGAACTTATGTCCCTCTGTCCACTCACTTCGCAACCTAACTTCCGTCAGGGTAATCTTTAGAAGTTGAAAACCAGCAGACATATATAGTACTCAATAAGTACTTTCTAAAACACCAATCGTTTTTATGCAAACATCATCAGTCTGTTCATATATTCAGCAATATTCATCAGAAGATTTCGCAAGGTAGAAGTGAAAGAAATGACGTAATGGCTGTATATGATGTCATGCAACTAGTCACATGGTTTGATATAAATAATACGAAATAACTTGGGACAGGTGGTATACATGCAAAGTTTCGTTTGCTAAAGTCATTGCAAACTGGAGTTATGCTTGCTCAAAGTTTGTAAGGATATGACTGGAATTAACCTTAATTTTGATATTCTGTTGTATAAATGGTATGACCCTGAAATGTTGCCAAAACATGCACAATAGATTCATACTAAAAAGTAACAGAGTATCAATGCTGCTGGATCATAGTGATTCAAAGGTTACTAAAAATATTCTGCGACGGGGCATGGGGGGGGGGGGGGGGGGGGGGGGGGGGGGGGGGGGGG
>JAUCNQ010114434.1:0-11300 GCA_032352715.1 Bougainvillia muscus | reverse complement strand
ATAGACCATAGAAGTTCCCACTATCGGGACAACATTGGTGTAACGTTGTAATACCCGAGAGGTTCAAGGTGTAAGCCTTCTTGTTATTGTTTGATTTCCGCTACAGAAATCAAACAATGATAAGTTGGGTTATCACAACGGCTTGCAGCACTGAATGGTTTAAAAATAAGACTTTGATAACAAATACATAATCGTGCGAGGTTTAATATCGAGTTGCTTCTGTCATAAAGTTTTCCGCACTTTGAAATGCGATGCATTATTATAATCAAACTAAGGGACCATCTCAAAAATTCGCTTCACGCCTGTCAATATTCATCTCAGATGAAATGTTATTGTACCTACTTCGTCAGTTTATTTCTTTGTCTAAGTCACTGTATATATATGTCTGTTTGCATGAAAGTAACATGTTTACATTGCAATAAAAACTGTTGTTTTCATTTGACAATTTTATCAATCTGCAAAAGTCTGGACTTTCCATGAAGGTTGTATGGTCATTAACCCTTTTACGCCCACAAGGAAACAAGGCTGAAATCGCTAGCTGACGCGCACGCCTCGCCTTCCGCCCTCTCGCCTTCTAGGTGACTTCGATTTTATTACCACTTGTGGTTTCGATCTTAGACTCGCGTTTTCACGACACTGGTGTCCCATTACGGGTGTGAACGGGTTAAAGAACAAAATTTTATTTATACCTTACACTGGATGAAATAATAGGGATAATCCGTTTCGGATCTGATAACAGATTTTTTCTAAATGTCAAATAATCTTATGTAATCCAAAATGGATTATCCCGAATTTCATGTAGTGTTGACGTTTTAAAGCCGTACTCAAAGTCGCATGAAAGTTAGTCTAAATGGTCAACTTCAACTATGAGCAATCACCTCTCGTCTTAACTTTTATTCCATCCTACAAGCAAATGTAGTTAACACATGTTGTGACACAATATGTCGCAAACGCCACAATATGTCGCAACGCTACAATATGTCGCAAAAATCGCCACTATATGTCGCAAACTTGAACACTATATGTCGCAACACTATATGTCACAAAAAATGAAGTTTGATTTGAAACGAGAAATATTAATTTTTTCTTCTCTATTGAATTTTCTTTGCTTATTGTTTTCACACACGTGGCCTATCTATTTGAAGTTATTTTTAAAATTTAGTAGTAGAACTAGTGAAAGTGAGTAAGCTATAAAAACTAACGTTTATAAAATATGTTTGGTACACGATGAAATATAGCAAAATTATTTTTCAACTGCAATATTGTCTCAATAAGTCATCGTGTTCCAGGGCCTTTAAGGGGAGCTTTATTTAAGGCTAAACGCATCTTCGTCATATTTTTTGAGCTGCATTTACCTCAGTGATATGTGTTATGGCACCAAAGGAATATATCCCAATGACGTCATATGACATCATCCCGGTCAATGCTACGTCTTAAGATATCACCCTTGTCAGAAATTGACGAATAAACAAAAATTAAGGTATTTCTTTTTGCGACATATTGTGGTGATTTTTTCAAAAATTGCGACATTTTGTGTTGATATTTGCAAAAATTACAATTTTTATCATTGCGTCATATAGTGTTGAAGCTTGCGACACATAGTGGCGATTTTTGCGACATATTGTGTCACAACAACACAAACCATGCCACCTGTTGAAACAAAAGCAAAGCGAAAAAGATTCTGTCATTTATGTTGATATATTGAACTCTTTTAACAAATTTTGTGTGGAATATGCAGATCATTATAGGTAGGGCAGGCGAATGAATTAACCCAGTTAAGGATAAATAAACAGATACTTGAAACTACATTTATTCGTAAATTTATAATACCATGAAATAAAAAGAACCATGAAACAAGGCACATATGGGGGCTATTAGATACTTTTATCAAAGACTGATTCAAGTGACGTTTGTACACTGTAATAAATCTAAGATAAAACTGTCTCTCTATGCTGCAAATTGTGCCTGCAAAACTGCACCACTATTAAAACAAAAATATGTAATAAAATAATGGTATAAACTCCATCCCGTTGTTTTCACCTGAAAACAACGTATAAGTGTTGCCCTCTTTTCAACGCTCAAGTATTCATCCTAAATGCAGCGCTAATTCATTAAATGTTTGAGGGAACTTAAAGGATATGTTTAAAGAATATATTTCGACCAACCTATAAACAGCTTGTTATTCAAGTATAAAGATTTCACAAAACATGTTTACAGCAGCATGCGCATGTATACAAACGGATTAAGCGTCGCCCTCGATTAAACACCGCCTTAAAAATGTTTTTTAAAAAATAAGAGCTGCGACGCTTAATCGAATATTTACAGTACGTCAGTCTTAAAAAGAAGTGTTCATACCTTGTTTGTGTGTTATCCAGATTTAAACTTAAACTTTGTAGATAATAGCGTATTGAATGAAATATTAAACACTGCGAAATGACAACAATGCTTAGTACTCTTGATGCTTGTAAATTGGATCTGTCATAATATTCTACTCTATGTGGAATGTTATTCATTATTATAATGCAATTAAATTACCTCTAATTACTTTAATCAAATTGACCAACACATATAACATTCTGCTAGCTCGTTTTGTACTTTAAAAGATCATTAGATACAATCTCTACCTGATATAAAGCATGAAACAACGTGAAAAGTATCACGTTCAAGTCTTTACAATTTTAATGCATTAATACGAAAGTATTTCACTTCAGTTTAGGTCCTCTTTACGTAATATATACTTTCTTTTGAGCATATATTCGGCTTAATAACAGATTGTTTCTTTGTCTGTAGCGTCATAAATTTTATTTAGGGCACTTCCAAACTGGTCATACTTGTTCTACATTTCAAGTATCACTTTCACAAGAAAGCATGTCTGTTCTATCGCACGCAAGGCATTCATCCTAAGACATAACAGTTTCCTTGTTTACCATGTCTGACAGGAGACGGATTGTATCAAAAACAGCTATTGAATTGTAGCTATTTTTCTACTGTGTGTCCCAGTAGTATTTTACCATTTTTATTGAAGGGACAATATTTTTTTTCCCTGTTCACGTTTATGGGAGAGTTTTGCTTCCCGCTCTCAAGTCTTTGAAAAGACAGAATTGCATTAAGGTTACGATTTTACCTCGGGATAACAACAAAATGTAAACTCAAAGTCATTAATTTTTAGTTGCTTAATGTATTATGATGGATGTCTCACAACTGATCATCGTATACTTCTAGTTGTAGATTGTGAAGCAGTGGCGGATCCAGCCCTAGTCAGAACAGCACGGTGAAGAACTTAACGTTTTAATTCTTAATAGCTTTTGTATGATAAGGGGTCTTTAAAGACCCATTATCATACAAAAGCAATTAAAAATTAATGAGTTTGAGCATGCTTTCAATCTCCATTTTATCGCTTTGACTAAGTAAAAGCATGTTCTGAGTCCGCCTATGTGAAGCCTTAAAAGACTAATACTCATACTTAGGCTGTTCTTTGCATCGATATCTTTTTCTTAACTTAAGGTGGAAGGCCACCTTGTTATTCTACATATTTTGAAAATAATATTTTTGGCCTATTATATGCAAAATTTAACGAGGAAATCACATCTGGAAACAGAATTTGAAAATTATATTTCGTTTTACTTGCAATCAGGACCTTTTTCCGACAGGGTATATAAAAGATTATCCCTAGCAACGTCCTTAGCAATGGAAAATAATGCTTACTTTCCCTTTTTATATTTATTTTTTTATTTTTTCGGGGCGAGCATGGTTTCAATAGAAATAATAGAGTTGTTTCTTCTTTCCTTTACATCCTCCTAGCTGTAATGGATTAGATTCAGAAATTTCTTTTAGCTGCATGGAAATTCTTGTTGCCCTTTGACGAATTTACCAAACAACATGCTGAAATCTGGAGTTGTACTCCAGATTTCTGCAGATTGATTGTTAAAATCCTTAATCTAGAGCATGACTTTTATGTAGTGACCACAGGATAGTTTGCTTCGCTCATCTCAACTGGTTGTAGCTGAAGAGATACAGTTTTGGTTATACATGAATGATGGTTTTGTGGCTGGAGTTTTTGAAACATTTGTGTTGTTATATATTCTCCCTGGCCATGGACCTAAAAATATGAACGAAGTTTTAAGAATACTCAAATTAAGTATCTAGAGTGCAACATACGAGATTCAACTGGTATTTACATCAGGACCCAGTTGTTTGAACATTGGTTAAACTCTGATTAGCTTAAAGGGGAGCTGAGGGAGAACTTACAACTTCAGCTTAACATGATCATGCTGTTGTTCTGAACACATCTGTATAAGTTTAACTTTCTAAAACTTTATAAGTAGCCGAAAATTAGCAGTTTCTTCAAGTTACACGTTACGTCACTGATGCGGATGTTCATTTGACAATGTGCAAAGTGCCACACCTACAAAACATGTGTTGATGTTATGTTTACAACATAAATCTTGACACAGTGGTACAAAATTATAAGTCCCACGTTTTGACGCAATCGTTTTACTTCATCTTGTTGGCGGTGACGTCATAATATGTTTGATCATAGGTTAATTATAGTTTTTTATCGTATTACAATAAAGACTGTACGTAGAAATAGATGGAATGGAGATGCAAAAGCTGATTTATTTATGTGCAATACATTTTGAAGATTAATTATACGGTTATGTCTTACATGACAGAACTTGCTTACCCTGAGAATGGCCTGAAACCATTCATCCCCAGAAATAGTCCAAATCATTCTTCCGTTGTGAATTACTGCATGTGAATCTAAATATCAAAAATAAAACAATAAACAAACTTCTCGACGGGGTTAACAGTCTATTTTTTGTACTGAGACAGCAAGATGTCTGTGTGTTCCAAATTATCGAACACGGACCTAAGCTGTTTGGTTGCAATCAAAATTGAACACTGCGAGTCAGTGTGACAAACAGCCAAGGTAGCAAACACGTTTGCATATATTACATGAAATATAAGCCAAGAAAACTAGAAATACATCTGTTAACCATTAGCCATTATATTAAAAGCCGGAAAGCTCAACGTAAATCTGACGCCTAATTTAAGATTTCTTTAATTCTTTTCGTGAAATAGGCATTTACGCGCTTTGTAATCAATGTGTTGGATTATCATCGCCCAGTAGATGTGTTAAATAAAACAGTAGTATTTTAGCAACACAGCAATATAGTGGACTATCAATGGTTCGAACTCTCTGAGTCTACAATAATCATGCGAGCTGATCAGCGAGCTGTAATCCGTCTCTTGAATCATTTAGAGAAAAGAACTTATACTTGTGACTCTCTATATTTCGAACGGTAGTCTCGTAATTTATGCACATGATTGTAGTCCGGGAACACCCAAAGGAACATTCCGGAATAGCCCAGAAACACCTATGTTATGCACAAACAATATTTTTTTAAATATCTACAAAACGTATAGGATAGAAAGTACTCACCGATTGGGGAATAAGCACCCAAAGAAAAACGCTTTGATGAGACGACGATTCCGTAGGTCACGAATTCTGGCTTATCAAAATCACGGCAGGAACGAAAAAAGTTGACTGGTGCACACATGTGCGAAATATTTGTATTTTTGCTAATTACAAATCCAAAGACTTGACTTTGTCCTGGGAAGCTAGGTGTTAAGAAAGCAATTATTTAGCAATAACTTTGTCAATAACTTATTATTTTTCAATATAACAAAAGGTGTTGTATGATTTGTTTTAGACAACTCTTTGTTAGTAGTATTAGTATTAGTATTAGTATTAGCAGTAATGACTAATTTTGTGATTTATGGGGATCCCCTTGTTTTCGATTACGAGAGCATTACTTCAAGATGAGGCGTTTTGATAACATGTTAGACAATATTAATGTGTCATCTAAGGATGCAAAAATAAGCACCAAAAAAATACGTACCAACCAGTACAGTACACATTCCCTAGTGCTTGTAAAAAGAAATCGTGTACCACATTTCATTTAGTTCACTCTCTTTAAACAAGTTAGGTGCTTTTGACATTTTTCAATGTATGCCAGCGAAGATAAATCGTTAAACGTTATTTTCTGAAGAATTCTCTTTAATTTGCAGAAAAAGTACACAGGAAACACCACGTTACTTACCTGATATAAGATGACCTTTAAAGTGACCATGAAATAATGCAATAAGAACTTCCTTACGACGTTATTTGGTCGTAATTTGCCTTTCGAGTATCAAATATCGCAACCTGTGGAACTCATTCAAGTCCGACAGGAACATTAACATGCTGTTATAACTGAATACTGAAGAGTTATGTTTATTAGTGTCTTTGTGGAAAAAATGCGTTAAAAACAAGGATTTCAAAAAGTTGATGAACAGAATGAAGTTGATTAACATTCGAACTGAATTCTTTTGTCCGAAAAGGGTCACATATACATAACAGCATATAAAGCAGGTAAATGGCGATTGTTTAAGTAAGTGTGACCTTTTAGTGAACATAGCATTGAAGATACTGTTATTTTATCAAACCAGCAAATGTAGGTCTTAACAAAAACTGTGCCACTCATATCAAAAGAAGAAGATTCTTTCATTTAAGTTGAAATGAACTTTTGACAAATTGCTAGAGCAAAATACTGATCATTATAGGGAGATGCATTATAGGGAGATTTAATCAAGGATTAAAGGTGACTTTCCACTCAAGAAATTACAGTTATAAGAACATTGAGGGTGAAATCTGTCAAAAATTTAATTCTTTGATTTTTGAAATGAATTTGTTTCTGACAAATTGTTCGAGCAAAATACTGATCATTATAGGGAGATGCATTTTAGGGAGATTTAACCCGGCATCAAAGGATTAAAGGTGGATTACACCTTTTTATAAGAACGTTGAGACTGAATCTGCCAAAAGTTAAGAACAATCTAAGAACAATCTTAGGCTTAACCTTTCCTAACGAGGCTCGATAGAATATGCTTTAACACAGTACAAGTAGTACAAGGAAAGGTTCTCAATAAACCCTTTGCGTAGAAATATTTCTTCATTTTAGAACAAGCAGGCTTAGAATTTGTGGAAGATATGAACATTGGAAGAATAAATTGAGGCTAAGACTCCACAAAAAATATTAAGGCTGAGCTGAATCTATCTGGTTCTTAAAACATTACAATATCGAACATTCGGACACATTATTTCAATGCGGAAAAGATTTTCGGACAAGTTTTCATTAAATTTCAACTTCGAAGGTAAAAATGTTTAAAAAAGAATGTATAAATATGCTTTTAACTTCGCTTTTATTCGAAATAAGAATATTTGTTATGAAGAAATAGCTTGATAAAATAGATGAAATACATGATACAACTACTGTTTAAAACCAACTTTTTCCATTATTTTCTATAGCCAATAATGCCCTCCGTCACGTTTTATTAAGATAATTGTAAAACAAAAATATCCAGGTGTAAAAACTTTTGGCAGTTACAGATTTCGTACCGGAAAATGTTTCGGAAAAGTTTCTCGGTGAGAAAGTTTTCCTTGTTAATGTACTCCACGTAGCGTGTTTCATGTCGCGTATTTTTATCGCGTATCTAATAAACCATTTCCACTCGTGAGAAAACAATGCTAGATGTTTCTTCTGCGGTAGTCATCACCATGGTTGTTTTAAAGGCGCTCTGAAATGCGTGGCATCATTCTAATTAACAGGACGACGCTAGAGGCGATGATTCTGAGAAATATAGAATTCGTGAGTTTATAAGATTTTCGCGATGAACGAAGTTAAAAGAAGTTCAAAAAGGAAATGAACTAAATTGGTTCTTTAGAAATAATTTAGAGCCAAAAGTTTATCCAAAAGGACTCAAAAGTTGACAGCAACTTAAGGTTCAAAAAAAGCATCTTATGTACCTCCAAATCAACTGATCTTGTACCGAAGTAGTTTCTTCTTACCCCAAGGCTTTGTTTCCTGCAAAAATAATCCAAGTCCTAAAGCCTTTTTTCAATTTTTGGACAACAACAAACCATAACAAGCTCCTCGTGTGAAATGTTTTACTGCTTCGTGGAGATAAAAATACAGACACTTTCAATTTTTTACAAACGTTCGATTCAAATATTTTATTCCCTAAACTATGCATTACAACTATTATGAAGGTCCATCAAATAATAATGCGAACTTTCAGTATGTAAAAATGATTTTAAATTTTTACTGAAATGACCTCGTTCAAAACAATAAAACCATCATCTTTATTAACTTTAAATGAATAAAACACGTTGGTGTAGTTGGAAGACTTCGACGTCATCAAATTACGATTTGGTTATATTTAAATCGACGTGCCTTTGAAAAATAAGAAAAGCATGGACTGTACTCTAACATGCTTGTACTGCAGTGAAGAAGGATTCTGTGGTCTGGTCTGCAGTATCTTTCTTCGAACTGCCGTATAGATCATAACAACTGTTTATATGTATTAGTAATAGCATGACTTGGAGGGCAATTTCGGATAAATAGCCCAAGTTTCCGTTTCAAAGTTTTTCAAAATAGCCCGAACGTAGTGAGGGCTATTTTGCTGGTTGGTCCTGGTTAATCGCATGGAAGGTTGACAAAAAGTTATGCTACTTCATTCCTTTCTCATTTCATTTATGTAAACATGCAAATGTAAATGGCACCTTAGAATTATTTGTAATTTGTAACAAATTAACAAAGTAATTTGTAGGAATCCGCCCCCCCCCCCCCTAAGATCTCCTGATTAGTTAGGTTTTAGGTAATGAAACTTGGCACGATAGTAACTCACCATATAAGGAACAATTGGGCTTTGTCATTTTGTTGATTACGTCATCGACGTCGTAATGACGTTATAAAACGTCTCATTTTCCCCAATATTTCGGTACCTTCATTTCCGGTGAAATTATCAGGTTTATTTGGAAAAAACAGGTGTAAAATAGTTGTAATAGGTTGCAGCTGGGTCTCAAAAATACTGTCAGTGCAAAAATCGTCTGCCTTCTTGGATTTTGGCACCAAAAACCGGAGTTCCAGAAAATTTTCCGGACTTTTTTCCGGAAAACCGAAAATGTTCCGGTTCCGAAAAAATGACGACATCAATAAATTTGTCACGTCACAAAAAACCTTTGTTCCAAATTTCAAGTCAAAATGTCAGATACTTCAGAAGTTACAGGGTTCTTAAATATTGCAAATTTTCAAAGAGAAATATGCAAATTTTATAGGTGGTCTTGAACAATGACCCATAAAATCTGATCTACCCCATCACCTACTGCTGACATGAAACTACGCTAAAAGGTGTGAAATAGATTCATACTAAAAGTGGCGAAGTTTCGACATGATAGCGTTTCGAGAACAAAAGTTATTAAAAAAAACCCGGAGGTGGAGTGGGCGGAATCCGCACCCCCAGGTAGATTAGGGTTAAAACCTTCGATTGTTTAAACAATCAAATATTTTTTTCTTCTTTCAAAGAATTATTTTTCGCAAACATTGTTTTGTATTTGCAATGTTTTCATAGAGTGGTGGAAACACGGATTAGATATTGGCGCTGGTTTTGAGGTTTACAAATCAATTACAACTCGGAGGGCAATTACAGAATAATAATGCCCTACAGGAACGGCAATTTCCAACTATTTGTAATTGGACCATGCGATTATGATGCCGTGTAGCTTTTCAGAGCGCCTTTAATTTTTTGTTTCTAACGTGTAAAAAATGCTGAAATCTCATTGGCTAAGAAATTTATCGGCACGAGATCCGTGCATAAAAGTTGAAGTCAAGCGAACTTTCTTTCGAACACTTAGCATAAACATTCTACGTGGGCAAAGTTCAAATTAATGTGCGCATGCTCTAAACGGAAAATTATACGCTACGTGAAGTATATTTAGATACATTTATTCGTAAATTGCTAATAACTTGTAATGACATGGACCGCGGATTAGGGCACATGTCGGTACTATTAACTATCTCTATTAAATAGTCATCCAAGTCACGTTTCTTTAGCATAACATGTTAAACCTGTGGTGATACAACGAATAAACATGAAAACGTTCGCCACGAAAGTGTCCATACTGGTGAAAGACCATATAAATGTGTTATTGGTGAAAAGAAATTTAGTCAAAATTATGCTTTAACGCAGCGCATGAAACGTCTTTTATTTCATTGTGAAGAATGCTTGAAAACATTTAATAGCATGAGTAATTTTCTTTTTCATGTAAGAGTCCATGTGGGTAACAGACGGGATAAATATGATGCTAATAGCGAGAGTTTTGAGGAGAATTCTGCATTGATGATACCCACAAAAGTTCATCCTAGTCACCAAAACATTACAAATCAGATATCAAATACATATACCAGTCCAAAGTTATTCCAATGCTTGAAAATAATTGTTTGCAAAAGTCAATATATTATTCACGAGCTCACACTGAGGAAAGACCATATAAATGTGATGTTTGTGAGAAGAGATTTCCGGAAAATTCAGGATTGATAAGACACATAACACTTCACACAAGTAACAAAAATGTTACAAATCAGATAACTAATACAGATACGAATAAATAAAACTTCAACATTTTACCTATTATAAAAAGTAGAATATCCTTCCTCGACGAACATTAATATATTGGATGCTCAGAATTATAAGACAGAGGAGAAAGTTCAATGTTTTGCATATTATGAAGAAATTATAGATAGTTCTCCAGACATTATGTTTCAACAATTACAGTTTAATACATTGTTTGATCATAACGATAACAATACAGGTGAAGTGCAATGTTTTGCATGTGGTGAATACTTCGTAGCATCTTACCGTTTACACATTTATTCATATGGAGTTACCCAGCATACCCAGGAAACAAAATCCTGTTCAAAGTCCGCAAAATAACGTTCTTTGAATGTTATTCTAATATTATTAAGCTGCCTTGGAACAGGTTGTTCTGTCAGAATCACAATTTGTAAGACCTTGATTAATATGATGCCAATGAAGGTTGATAATTACCTACCTTATTATAGGAAATTAATGCCCCACTTAATTAATGTCCCACTTAATTAGCGCGATTTTGAATTTTTTTTCCAATACCTTAATAAAGTTGAATGTTAAGTTCAAATACCTTTTTAGGGAGCAAACTTCTAATTGCAATAAATAAAAACGCATTATTTTTATCCGAAATCATTGTCTTCTTAAAATCACTTCGAGTTCTATTGATCTTAGACCGAAAGTTCATAGGAAAATGTACTTAAAATTGACGCGTCGTTGAAATTATTTATTATTTCTAAAGCTTTTCCATTGTATGCGGTGTTTTCACTATCGCAGATGGCTGGAAACAAAGTTTCTTTTCGTATTCCGGACTACAATAGGGTTCGCAAGTT
>JAUCNQ010114423.1:0-11300 GCA_032352715.1 Bougainvillia muscus | reverse complement strand
ACTAGACAAGGTGGGAAGCTTGGAATGTTGAGTTGCAATATATCCAATGATATGGCTGGCAAAAGCAGTACATGCTTCCTTATTAAACACAGTATCACAGTTTTGCCTTGACAGTCTTATTCTTTTCTTAATTTTACTTTGCCAACTGGCGCTTGCAATTTCCTTCTCGCTAACCACCAAAGAGTTTTCATAGCAAGAACTACACAAGTTCTCAAAAGTGGATCCTGATACATTCTGTCCAGGAACTACTACCAGCCCAACCATAACTACATCAGTAGAGCAAAGAATATCGCATTCAATAATTGACAACAGTTTTATGCTATCACAGCACAATTTCATTGCTTCATTTATGTCACCTATTTCGGCTTGATCAGCAACAGAGACATTGAAGATTGCCTGTTGCTTCGGACTGTAGACAAGCAATTGATTATTAAACTTGATTTCAAAATTAATCTTTAAATCTTTAGATAGTTTCTTTATATCCATATTAAGAAATTTGGCATGCCTTAATGCATCATAAGATGACAATACGAATCCACCTTTTTGATCTTTTCCCAACCATTTCATAAACTGAAATGCAACATCATTTACGTGCTGCAAAGTACAAGTTAATGGGATTCTAATGATCTCGTTATGTAACCTAAAGTTTCTATTCATGTAGTCCTTACAAATAGTGTTCCTCCACTCATTTGTATCAGAAACTTTGCTTTGCATGCTCCCTGCGATACAAACACTAAATCTGGTCATGTCATCAATGGTTGAAAATGGTTTTTGTATTTGAAGTATTGCATAATGCAAGTTCCCATCCACGCCAGTTGAATGACAGAGCAAATGCAATTTTTTATAATGAACTATGTGGGTCATGCAAAGATCATCTAGAAATATAGAGAAATTACTAGATATATACAACACTAGCCAAATCAATATGTAGATTGCCAAGGGCTTATCTGGAAATGCAGGGCGCCGGTGGGTCAAATAAAAATGGAAAATAATATATAAAAGAAATACCTCAAACATAAATGTCTGAAGGAACACTTCTACATCTTAATTCCAGGGACATCGTTTGATTTTCAGACGTTTGAAAAGCATGGGAAAAATAGATTTCGTTAAGTTTGACACTAAGAATTTAGTAAAGATGGCTCACATGATACTTTTGTATAAGGAGAAGTGTTTTAATCAGAATAAAATTTCTTCACGCAAACAAAGCAGCGTAGAATGATTTATGCTGCTGTAGTTACTTTTTGCGGCAAAATTTCTGAAATGGGACCGTGCGCATCTTTGGCCGCGCTTTACACGTTCGGCATATTAATAGGTCTTGCAGCCCGTGGGCTTCACAACTTCACCAGCGAGTTTTTCAATCAGTATGCAAAATAGCAATCCAGAAGTGGTTAATAGCTGGTGAGTACAAACCATCATTTCAACTTGCTAAATTTGTCAACTCAATTTTTAAGTTCTCTCGGTGAAATCACAGAATTGAATTACAAACGCACGATACTTATGGGTGACTTTAATTTGCTGGAGACTGATGAATCTATACAAGAGTATAAATCCGTCCACAGTATCCACAACTTGGTGAAAGAAACTTCCTTTTTTGAATCATTTCATTGATACTGCTACCATCGAAACAGGAATCTCCGTGTTCTGCAGCTTCGTGCTGGCAGTCCTGAACATCTTTTATAACTATTATCGGGACTATAAAAAGTTTGACAAAGCCTGCTTCAATATTGGTCTCCAAAATAAGATAGAAACATTGAAGAATGATGAAATGTTTTGAATATAGTACTTTCGAAACAGTATGAAAACAATCGCTTTTCGTAATAATGACAAACCTTTTATGTCAAAGAGAAAAGAAAAGGAGATGTTAAGGAGCAGAACAGGAAACAATTACAATCGAAATCTATCAGTTGAAACTTGGAACCAGCACAGACAGCAGCAAAATGAATGTGTCAAACTTGTGAAATGATAATAGCAGTTATTGCGCAAACTTAAACAACATTAATTCGAACTTATAACAAGATTCTGGAAAACTGTCCAACCGAAATTCAGCGAAAAATGCAGAAATGACAAAATATTGACATTATTCGAAAATAATTTCAGACCCAGGGGACATTGCAGACAATTAATTCTTCATAAAAATTACCAATACATAGAAAATACATAATATTCCACAAACAGACAGTCCAGAACAGGCTAAACAAGTTCAAATTTGCTCTATCTTGACGAATTTCAGAAAAAATCCTAGTATTTTAAAAATTAAGAATAGGGATCAAAATTCTCCTAAAAGAAATCTTAGCACATTGATGTTGAAAAAATGAATTCGTGTATCTCAATGTTAAATGAGAAAAAAAAAAAACATTTAGACGCATATGGTGCTTTCAGATTCATACGTAGCTATTTTAATGGTAGACAGCAAAGGGTTAGAGTATAAAAATTATTTCAGCTCTTGGAGTAATATAGATACCGGTGTACCACAAGGCTCCAATCTAGGACATTTTTTATTCAAGATTTGCTTTTTGAAGTGGAAAGCATAGATGTTAAATATAAAATTACGCAGAGGACAACACCATTTTTGAAGCTGGAAAATGCACAAACAACTTAGTTCGCTGCTAGGAAAAGGCTGTTGGTACGATTGCAAACTGGCTTTCTGATAATGGCCTGCAAATGAATGTGGACAAGTGTCAAGTTTTTGTTATGGGAAATAGGCAGGGTAAAAAATTGGAATTGTTCATTGATTCAACTGAATCTGATACAATTAAGCTATTAGGCGATTTATTTGACAAAATCAAGTCATTTACAAAACAAGTGCATGGTCTCTGTGGAAGAGCGTTAATTGCACTCACATGTATTGTACCATATTTGTCGACTGAGAAACAACAATTACTGGTAAACTCACGCTCTTGTTTATAAAAGCTTTCAACCTATACTAGGTCATCATCAGTTTCAATAAATAAATATTTTCGACGCAATTAAGGCTCGCTACGGCTCGCACTGCAATTCTTCAGGATTTAAAAAGAAATGCCAATCCCGCGGTTTTATTTCCAGCCTTAGTACATGAAGTGCCTGTTTTCGGATAAATATTTCGATTCGGTGAAGATATCATTCCTTAATAAAGATGGTCTCAAACTTTTCGGTAAAGAGATTAATTCTCCGAAGTTAAGTTTTTTCTTATCTTTCTCAATTTAAATAAGCTAAGCTAGCAGCTATAGCTATAGTTTCTTCCTCTCCTCTCTCTCCACAACTGACTGCTGACCACACACAACAGACAGCTTCTCAGAATCTGACTTTCTAGCTAAGGCTTGGTTAGAAAGAAAAAAAACCACCGTAGAGAGTTAACAGACTATATATAGACTATATATATATAATCAAATTTTTATCATTCTCAACTTAGTAGCTAGGCTAGTTCTTAGTTGTTTTACACCAACCAACAATCGATCAGACATATTTTGCTAGCTAGTAGCATGTGTAGCTATAAGCTACTATACTATGGCTTTTTATACCCTTCCTGTTTGGTTTCTATAGCTAATATATAACAAACGTTATAATCTTTTCGTAATTAAAATTATATGCAGTTCAGTGTGGTGGTGGATAAATGATAAAAATGATGTTAAAAATGTGTAAAAACCAGAAGTGCTACTGAGAAAGCACACCAATTACTACTTTAATAAAAAATTATAGCTAGCTTCCTAGTAGTGGAAAGAGGGTGCCGACTTTTTGTAAAACCCCGGAAATATACGGAGGGTTACGGGGTCCTTACAGAGATCATCAACTTAACCTCTAGCTGTCCCCTTGATACCTTGTAATAACTCCGTAAATCATATACGGGAGCATTACATGGTTTTTTGGTAGTGTTACATAACACCCTCTAAATTATGGGGTTACAACGAGGAAATACGGGGGTAATTATTTGGATTAAATCGGAATGGCACCCGTAACTCTCCATAGTTCTTACGCCGTTTCACGAAGATTCGGCACCCTCGTGTAGTGGAAGAAATTTTCATCATTATTAGCTCAGCAAATGCAACGGTAATCGCTGGAATTAATTTTCGTTATGACACATGATACAAGTTTTTCAGGAGCGTGCTGACTGTTCATAAAACTCGGTTAATATACGGAGGGTTACTGTAAGTTACGGTGATCACCCATCTAACATCTTGTTAACACAGTAAATACCCCTGTATCTTATAAAATCTTATATATACAGAAGTGTTAAAGGGTTCTACAGGAGTTGTTACGTAATGCCACGTAAATTACAGGGTTACGGCGGACATTACAGGGGAAATTATCTGAATTAAATAAGGACAGCCCATGTACTCTCCTTACATGGTTTTACGAATAGTCATCAGCACCCTCAGAGTTTTTCAAGGGCAAACACGACGAAAACAAACTACATATATAATTGATGAAAAAATTCGCGAAATGTTCGCGAATAGAAGAGTGATATAGATTTGCTAGAAACTTTGGTGAATTGAGGGAAATTGAATATTGTACGAGAATAAACTTTTGCGAATAAGTAAAATGGATTTTTCTGAGAGAAAAGGAAAATGAAAAATAATAAAGCATTTTGTGCTGTTCTAATGTATATACTTTAAGGGAAGAAACTTTTGCGAGTCCAAAAATTCGCGTAATTTTTGGAAGAAACTTTCACAAATTTTGTGAATAAGCGGTTTTTGGATTTTTTGCGAGAATTAACTTTCGCGAATTCAAGATTTGAAGGAATGTTTTTACTCCATTTTTACCCCTTGTGACATCTTAATTGCTTTTAATATTAAATCTCCTCCAAATTCGGATCCTCCTATAGACCCGCCTCTGCTTATGTCATATATTTAAATTTTTAGATCTCTCGGCTTTTGCCAGTCTAAAACGTTTTTTTCGCGAGAATAAACTTTTCGCAATTTACATATAACAAATATTTCACAGTTTCCAACTTTAGCAAAGTTAGCCAAAAATCGCGAAATCGTGAAAGTTTCTTCCCTTCAAGTATAGTTGTATTTGCTAACGATTATTGTTGACTTTTTGAAAACACTTTCGCGAATGGAATGAAGTCCAATATTTGGAAATAATATAGGGAAATTGAAGATTTCGAGGGAATAAACTTTCACAAATATGGCGAAAATTCTTGAAAACATGGAAGTTTCTTCCATTAAAAAAGTTGTCACTCTTGGAAAATAAAAGACAAAAGATGTGGTTCAAAGAAACTCTTTTGTTTCCTTGTTCTCATATCATATACTAAATAATATACTAAATAAAGAAGTAAATTTAGCTTTGCAAAATATTTTGTTCTTAACCTGGTGAGATGAATTCAGTGATTATGAACGTAAAGTTATTTTTTTTCTAGTAGAATACATTTCTAGATGGCTTTCTACACAGTTTATAAACATATAATTTTACTTTTCATACTATATTCCAAATTAATTCACTTGTGAGGAACAAAGATTAGCCTGAAATGATATTTTATCAAAAACATACCACATTATAAACCTTAAGAGGAGAAATTTCAACGTGGAGAAAATTTGATGGAATTGGTGGATTTTGCAACTTTTCGCCAAATTAAATCTATGACAAACATAAAAGAATCAGCGTTCCACCAAATTAAAACCACACCAACCTTTACAAAATTAAGGGTCGATTTTGAACGAAATGCTTGCGATATAATAACTGATGATGAATTATCTTTTGTAGATACTCGTGTTAAAGCAATTACTAATAGTTTTTTGTCACACCCCAAATTAAATCTACACCAAATTTAGCAAACACCTTTTTGAAACCAAAAAATGAACAGTTAAGTTGCAAGATTAGCTTAAACAATATTATTCCGGGATTAAATACTTTAATGGAAGAAAATTTTGCTGGAAGAAAATTTTGGCAGCTTCCCTTTAGTCACTAAATATGGCCACATCAATTTTAATATGCGGTCACCAGCCCTGTTACACTAAACAATAATAAATTTACATGACGATAAGACAATATTCTACAAAAGTATTTCAATTTTGTCCTGGAATGCCCTGGAATTTCGTTACATATGAAATGACCTGGAAAAAATTAAAAATTGTCCTGAAATGTCCTGGATTGTCCTGGAACTTCAAAGTTTATTTTGAGTGGTCACCATGTTCTAATCATACTATATCAATGCAAAAAGTAACAGGAAGGAGGTTCTAATACGCAACCAGTGAACAAATCACAAATTTTGACAAAATACACTTCTTCTGAAATGAAATCGACACATTTTGTAAAGCACATTCTGTAGTTTGAAGTTTTAAGAAGTTTCTTTGTCTATACTTTGTGAGCACAATGACACTTCTGAAATGAAATCGACACAATTCTTTATATCACATTTTACAGGTATAAAGCATCTAAGAAGTGTCTTTGTGTATACTTTGTATGAAGTTTTAAGAAGTTTCTCTGTACATACTTTGTGAGCCCAATGACACGTCTTCTGAAATTAAATCGAAATGATTTGTAAGGAGCATTTGGCAGGTATATATAAAGTTTTTAAGAAGTGTCTTTGTGTATACTTTGTATGAAGTTTCAAGAAGTGTGTATGTCAATACTTTGTCACCACAATGACACTTCTTCTGAAATGAAATCAACATGATTTGTAATGCATATTTTGCAGGTATAAAGTTTCCATTACAGAAGTAACATTGCCAAAAACTCTATATTGATCGATTCGCTCGCAAAAGATATTAACTTTTCAAAGCAGATCATTTTTGATCTGAGTACTAATGGAAAATTGTTTTAACAAAGTGGAAAAGGATTTCATTTTTGTTTATTTTTTGAAAGTAAGTTTCTTTATTTAGCCAACAACAGCTTGAGAATTTTTTTTTTGTTTACTCTTTCTGGTGCTATTAGTATATAATTTCTACTTAACAGCCCCAAATTTTGTTGTATGCCAAATTAAATCATGGACATTCCACCGAATTAATTTTCAGACAAGCTACGCAATATCTATATTTCGCAGAAACTTACTTTTGAGGATTCACCATTTTTTGATTTTCAAGCATACCTAATAAATCATTATTTTTTTTGGAGAATAAAGGAAATATGACATAAAAAACATAAAATTTAGTGTAATTTTAAACATTTACTGTTTTATTAAGGAGTAACAACAGAAGTATATTTTGCAAATAAATCTTACGCAACTAAAATAACACATATTTTGATTCAGCAACTACTACTCACTTTTGTTTTTTTATAAAGTTACTCCACATCACTATCTTGATTTTCAAAGAAACTGGGTCAAGCATTCTGAATTCCTTCATTTTCCCTGAATTCTAATGAAGTTTCCTGTTTTTCCCTGTTTTTCCCTGAGTCATTTTCATTTATGGCGAATTCTAAATTGGAATTCAATTATGCTGATGGTTCATTTTCAAATAAACTCAAAGTTAGCTCTGATCTATTGAGTTAAAATTATTTATCATGAGCCGTAAAAATATCCGTAATCTTATTGGCTGAGAGGCAGTGCATATATGCCATATCAGTGCAATAAAAGCAGTGCAATAAATAAGCAGTGCAAATAAAAGCAGTGCAAATAAAAATAGCCTTCTAATATAAGACTATTGCGCAAATAATCACTTAAGAAAAAGTTGTCCTAAAGAAAGAAGGCTAAAATTAGATATATATTTTTCCTAAAATCAAACACGCGATTATTTTCTGATTTTGGTGACCTGGTTTCTACAAACGTATTTATAATTTTACAGCTCATGATACACAATACTCGTACAATATAGCAAATATTTTTCGAGTTTCTTCTATTTTTGCTTTTTATTTCACGAGCCTGTAGGCGAGTGAAATAACAGCAAAAAATAGAAGAAACGAGAAAAATATGCCATATTGCACGAGCACCGTGCGATAACTAGTAAATAACTCCTAATATTTGAAATATTAGAACGTTAAACTTCACTTATATTTTCATTCCCTCATATTATAATCCGTCTATCACAATGATATAAAGAGCTAGATATAAGCACTAACATATGATCATTTTTAGCTCATACTGAGCTCTGTATACAATAATCAGTCCTATAAATTTCTAAATTGGATGTACTGTGTACCTACAATAATCTGAATCACTGCTGGGTAGTTTTTAAGATCGTATCAGTGCAAAATGGCTCATGATTTTTTTCTTCCCATTCGAAATGATCATATTTCTGCTCATTTGAGGCTCTAACTTGAACAGGTTATAATAAAGAAATGACAAATCACTACAAGATCCTGAGAAAAAACAATTAAAATTAGATACTCATTCTAAGCTCCAGCAAAATAACAAGTTCAAGATGATTTTGTTTCATCTCAAAATAAGTTCTTAAAAATTTATGCCATAATTTACCCATTTTTGCCTGTTTTGGTAAACATTCAGACACATGTCCATGTTTTTACTTACTTACTTAGGGACCGTCCACAAAATTCGGTATAATTCCAATATCGATATTGGTCTCAATTTTCATACAGAAGGAGTGTTTTTGTGCATACTTAGTATGTACTAAAACACTTCTTCTGGGATGAAAATGGTTTTGTGGAAGGCCCCTACTTACTTACTTTTTACTTACGATCATCTCAAAAGAAGGGTTGTTGTGCAATTATGCACTATGACTCTTCTTCTGAGATAAAAAATGATATCAGAGGGGTGAAGGTGAAGTAAATACAAAAGCATGTTATTCGAGCCTATAAAAAACATAAGCATGATAGGCATAACAAAAACACTAGGTTAACTCTGCAAAGACAAAAAAAAAGATTTAAAAAATGCCTCGATAAGTTGAAACCAGCAAAAAATTAGTTTAATAAGTGTTGTAAAATTCATTATTGAAAAATATGTTTTTAATGAAATAATTTTCATGCATTAACAATCTTTTACTAGCAGAGTAAGCCTAATCCAAAGTAAGCATAATCCAAAAGTAAGCGTAATCTGAAAGCAAGCGCAATCTGATAGTAAAAACAATCTGATAGTAAGCGTAATCTGATAGTAAGCGTAATCTAAATGTTAGCGTGATTCAAAAGTAAGCGTAATCCAAAAGTATTAGCGTAAGTTGAAAGTAAGTATAATCTGAAATTAGGCACAATCCGAAGTAAGCGCAATCCAAAAGTGACCGCAATCTGATAGTAAGCGCAATCTGATAATAAGAGTATTCCAAACGTAAGCATAATTCAAAAGTGAGCGTAATCCGAAAGTAAACGCAATTCGAAAGTAAGCGCAATCTTATAGTAAGCCTAATCCAAACGTAAGCAAATTCAAAAGTGAGAGTATTCCGAAAGTAAGCGTAATCCGAAAGTAAGAGTAATCCGAAAGTAAGCACAATCTGATAATAAGCGTAAACAGTGATTCGAAAGAAAGTGTAATCCAAACATAAGCGTAATCCAAAAGTAAGGGTAATCCAAAAGTAAACATAATCCGAAAGTATAATAAAGTAAAATATAAAAGTATGCGAAATCTCTACTCATTTCTAAAGTAAGCGCCCTGCAAATTTGATCTTCACAAAACATAAAACAAAATCATTCCGTGCGACGTAAAAAAATATTAAATAAATAAAGATTGCTTTACGGGCTTTTACAGTTAGCATTCTGGTTTTCTTGCTTATATATGTTTCCAGGCCAAGTAGACTGACTAGTCCTGAACGCCGAAGCATGACACTTTGTTTTTCTTCACGACCAAGAATCTACCATTATGATCACCAAAACTAAGGTGTTACTCGTGCTCTCATTGGCTCATTTGAAATAAATTCATCTGGTCTGTAAAATTATTGTTTACCTTACGCTCGGTCTTGTGGCAAAAGCCAAAATGACTTCCGCTTGAACCAGTAACAGATATCTTCTTCTTGCATGATCAATTTAACTGTTTATGTAAGAAATTATATACCAAATTAAAGGTTAGGCATTGGGCTACCATTGTCTATCCGGTCCTATTGTTTCTCTTATTTTCTTAAGAAGTTACACCCGTTATTCCTGTTGCAGAAGCTTGTATAAATGACATAATTCAAGAAATATCTTTGTTATTGTTAAAGGGAAACAACGCGCCCGGATAGATCCTGGTACAACTTTTCCATCTCGTCATTTTCCACCCATTTTCGAAACTTAAAAGCCGAAATTCATCATGCAAGACAAAAGTGTACCCACTTTGAATACCCATAACTCATTATCGGAGAAAATAATTGTGTAAATAGGGCCATAAAATTACTCATAACCAGCTGAAATTTTGTATTAAATTTCTCTGGGGGCTCAATTTACTTGTTTAATGACCAAATCAAAACGTGAAGACGAGGAATTTCCTGATTCCCGATTTTGGCTATTTTGCAGACTGCAGCCTTAATTGCGTCGAGTATATCAAGTTTTCAATAACTTGTGATATAATAATTAAGGGATATTTCATATATACACACACACGCTGCACTAACACAAATTCATTAAACTCAAACTGGCAAACTTTTTACATTTGAGCTTTTTTTTATTCAAATATTTATTTAAAGTTGGTTTACAATAGTCATATCAATAATAATAATTTATACCGACATATAAAATAAACTAAGAATGTTAAAAATATAATGAGCACCATAGAGTTTGTACTGGCAGTGTATTGAAACACATAAAATTTCAGACAGTCTTTCAAATCGGTTATATTCTTGTGATGCAGAAGAAAAATTCCTTGATAGGTTTCCACGAAATTAAAAGGAATATAATGCGGCGAATTGTCAGTAGGGTACTACCTCTAGGTTAAATGTAGTATCTTTCTGTTGAAAGATGCTGCTCCCTATGAGTTCAGGGTTCAAGTCATGGATTGATTTCTATATTTTAATAAGTAGTATTTCAATATTTTGTAGTGAATAGATTTCGAGTTGGTCGTTTGTAAGACTTCGGCAAATCTCTTCTAGAATACACCAGATTTTGCACGGAGTGCTTCTGTGAGCTAATTATAATTTTTTTTGTTTATCCATACTAATGGTTAGTTCTTAAAACATGCGAGTATAAACGTATTAAATAATAAAACATCGTGAAAAAAACTTTCTGAATCTAAGAAGCACTTTCCTCTTCAAGGAAGCTTGGTGACAGATTCCTTTGACATGTAGATAAAAGGAATTATTGTTATCTAGAGTAACACATAACATCTTTACCTCCTTTGTCAATTTAAAGGTTGTTGGATACTGATGTGGCTATTTTCGATGCCTAGAATTATCACCAAAAACTTTGGTGATATGTTTGCCACCATGACAGTGCATGTTGAACCAGCTGATAACCAAGATATTAATGGTTAACACAGCAACAAAGGCAATGCAGTACTTGACGTAATAGATCAATAAATTAAGCTAAGGGTT
>JAUCNQ010114412.1:0-11300 GCA_032352715.1 Bougainvillia muscus | reverse complement strand
TAATGAGCTTGAGCATGCTTTCAATCTCCATTCTATTGCTTTGACTAGGTAAAAGCATGTTCTGAGTCCGCCTCTGAGCGCATGATCGTCATTTGGAAATTGTTGTTATCCGTTATCAACCAACCTGAAGCAAGATTTATTTTATTTTATGTATCATCATATTGTTTAGCTCCTGCGGTAACAATTCTAACAGCATGTAGAAAGTTTGGAACCTGCTTTTTTACATTCAAATCAATGGCGGATCCAGTCCTAATCAGAACTGCACGATGAAGAACTAAACATTTTAATTTTTAATAGTTTTTGTATGATAATGGGTCTTTAAAGACTCATTATCATACAAAAGCAATTAAAAATTATTGACTTTGAGCATGCTTTCAATCTCCATTCTATTGCTTTGACTAGGTAAAAGCATGTTCTGAGTCCGCCTCTGCAATTGTGTGAGCAGCGGCAGATTGAAACTTATACATTAACCCTATTTGGGCCGGGCTTTTTTGGCCTCAAAAAGTCCGGGGGGGGGGGAGTACAAAGTACCAGTTTTACTTATGACGTCAGTCCGCGATGACGTCATAACTTGGGTTTCCCCTTTGAGTTTAGATGATTTTCCCAAATTATCGCCCAAAGATCAAACATAAGCATTGAGCAGGTAAATTATCACTGTTTGCCATGAGAGAGGTGTAATATATGCAAACATAGTCTTCTGGAGGCTTTATTGGTTGATTAAAAACGAATCAAAAAATAATTATTTGAGGAAACTTGATGGGATAATATTTTCAGAGGGCGTCTGGGCGCTAAAGGGCGCAACTATTTCGAGATTTTTTTGTCTCATTGTGTTGCCAATAAATAAATGTTAAAAGTCACCAAAGGGCATCTCTTAATATTGTATAGAACAAAAGTTATAAACAAAAGTTCACGATTGTGGTACTTTGTACCCCCGGCCCAAATAGGGTTAAAGGACCTAATTTTCGGCTGGTCAGTTTTTCGACAGACAAAATTTTCGGCGGATTTAATTTTCGGCTTTTGGGTCATATTTTCGGTCTATTAAGTCCAACAATTTCGGCAGTATATTATACAGAAATGCTGTTATTTTTCTTTTTATAAGTACTTTTGCAAGTATGGGACAGGCCGTTTAATGATTTTTAGCATATAAACAGCTAACCAACTAAGGAAATTTACTTATCCCTGCTTCAAAACTGCGTATAAATGTAAAATTAAAAAATTAAAACATTTTCCTCACTTTTGAGAGTTGTCAATTGGTCAATAGACTACCGACAATTTGTTAAGCTATTAAATAGTAATGATTATTGTTCTCCATTTTATTGGTTTAAGTAGGTTAAAGGCAGGTTGAAATTTCTATACGGCATTAAATTTAAACAGTTGTTATGGTCTACGTGATATCACGAGGTCTATTTAATATCGAAAATATTGCAGACCGGACCACAGAATCGTTCTTATCTGGGGAAATGTTTTCAGTTGAAACTGGCCTTTTCTGCTGTACGAAAATTGATACGAATTTATGTACGAATTTTGTGGACGGTCCCTTAGTACTCGACTATAAAAGACATTCATTTTTTATATACCATCGTCCGGTAAATTATAGTGACGTTACAAATTTCAGACTAACTTTAAAAGCACTGCAAAAAAACATGTTACAACCTCGTTCCCAGGGTCCTTTTATCTCTCTCTCTGATTTGCGAGATGGCGAGATAGAAAGAGACCCTGGTGTCGGAGGATTTTCTTGGGAATAATATGGCCAAAAATAATATAATATGCGAGAACCAGATATAATTTATGCGTGACGATTTTGATTTCATTTTTAGCACATTTTTAGCGGCAGAACATTGATGAACGGACGAAAGTGACGTTAAGCAGTCAAGAAAGATAAAAATATTACGGTTGAAGTTATTGTTTTAGACCAAT
Source organism: Bougainvillia muscus (assembly GCA_032352715.1). NCBI lineage: Eukaryota > Metazoa > Cnidaria > Hydrozoa > Anthoathecata > Bougainvilliidae > Bougainvillia > Bougainvillia muscus. Next base: position 9,383 of record JAUCNQ010114412.1, on the reverse strand, counting down.
ATTAGTTTAATCAGTTAGTTGCATTGCAAAAGAACCATGCAGACATGTCCTGTTTATATATTTGTAAGTTATCTTATGCTTTTTACTAACCCAAAAAGTGTTTAGCTATACTGTTGTTTTTTGGAAATATCTTTTTACCTGGTTAGCCTCACGTATTTATGTGCTATATATATTGTATTTTATTTCCGGAAGGGGCCACACTGGAGCCCTGATTTGAAGCATCAACAACCACATCAGCCCTCGACGCACAGAGATTGAGCTCGCTTTTTTTACTACTGGAAACTTTTATAGCTAGCTACACGTACTCTCTCTAAGACCACTAAAAGCATAACTCCGTCCCACAAGCAATATAAGAAACTAGATTGTGTGCATGGTCATAATTTAACTTAGGCTCTCTTGCTTACTAAGTATCTAGCTAGCACGAGTTACACAGTAGTTTAAAAGATTCATCATTGCTAAACATTCATTTTTGTCAACAAGGACGCGCCAATATCTGACCAATAGTTGTCCCCGTATTACCTCTGTTAATCATATAGAATCATAATCATACAGAAGTGTTCCAGTTTTTTTTACGGAGTGTTACGTAGGTAGCACCTCGTAAGTTACGGGAATACGACATGGACATAAATATGAGGGTCCGAAATAACTTCGTAATTCTTACGGGTTTTTTGACATTGTATGGAAATTCCGTAAGGGGAAAGTTACTCTCGCAACCGCATATGAAAGTTGAAGTGAAATTATGTTTTCAATTTATATATATGACTTAAATTTATGTCTTGTGATTACTAATCCATTCGTACCCCTAAGGGTTCAATTTCGGGAACGTCTTTTTTTCTAATAGGTTATTATATTTGTAAGCCTTGTCTACTTGCAATATTGTTTTTTTTATTGTTGATTATGAAAAGTACCGTATTATGACATCAATAAATACACCATTTCACTATTTTTTGAGAGCTTTTTTTATTGATGCATGACGAAACTTCAACATCCAGTAGGAAAAGTAGATACCAATAATCCCTGTAATTACATTTAGAGAAGATACTTTTGCCGGAAGTAATTTTTGTGGAATACTTTTGCAAAAGTTTGGTGTATATATATATAGAAAATGTCTAAATTGAAAATGTCTAAAATGATTGTTACTAAAACATGAAACTCAGAGTTACAATAAATTTTGGTAGTTTTTAATACTTAACCTATACTAAAATGAAAGTTATAAAAAAAATCATTTTTTCCCACACCTTCCTCTATAAAGTATAATAAATTTCTGAATGTTAAAGTTATTCGAATTCGTTGGGTTAAAACGATTAAATTGGTCAAAGAAATCGTTCATTAACCCCCATATCAAGAATTTCAAGCCTGATAACTCGAAAATGATGTCATATGAAAATATGAAAATTTCACAGTATAATTTGCAACCCAGATATTTCAGGGAATAATTTCCCGATCAACGTAAAACTTTTTAAATGACCAGAAGATTTAAAACGTTAATTTTATGCCATCTCCATGCGAAAACCATACCCTGCATTATTTGTCCGAAAACTGAATGTTTGAATGTAATTCCCTTTGAAAGACATTTACTTGATCCTTTTTGACCCTATAATTAAGAGAATGTGCCAGGCTAGAGAAATACAGTTAAAAATTCCAAAATATTTGGCATTATTTGGTTAAAATTGATGTTTTTCACAAAAAACATTCATCCGTGTCTCTGAAAACGGCTTAATTCTGAAACTCAGGAAGTTATAGGTAAAATTTAATATTTTTGTATGAATTTCATCAGATTGGCCTAAAAGCACACCATAACAAGTTTCATGTCAATAGCTTTATTTTTACTAAAATTATAGGACTTTTAATTTTTACGAAAACAAGGCTCATGACTAACAAAATGGCCACCATGGCTAAACCCCTTCGATTTTTTTTGTGAAATTTCGATATGTTGCCTGCGTAATAAAAATATTAAAAGTTGTTTAAAAACATACGGTATAGCTGCAGTGGATGCAGCAAAAATCAGAGGCGGATTTAGAACATGCTTTTACTTAGTCACAGCAGTAAGTGGAGTACTCAAAGTCATTAATTGAAATTGAAATGAAAATATGGTGTAACGCTAATTCATAGCTACCCCAGTACACAGATAGGGTTATGGTATTTATACTGCGATACATCCGTTCCTCTATAAAGTGGTCATCTTTCAGAGCCACAGGGTTGTCTGAGGGAGTGTTAAATCCCAGAGACAATAACTTGAGGGTGAATGATGTAATTTCTCCCCTAGAATTAGTATAGTACAGGTGTAGTAGTGATAGGTAGAGGTCCACAAAGACACTTCTTTAGAGAAAAAAATTTGTTGCTTCATAACTTCGCTTCATTATTATTATTGCTTCTTCATCTCAGAAGAAGTGTCCTTGTGCATACTTTGTATGCACAATGACACTTCTTCTGAGATGAAAATGAAATGACTTTTTAATTTCTAAAAGTTAAAAAAATGCATTTCCTTTTGTTTCTCCTTCTCATTTCGTGATAGAAAAACAAATCTGAGCTTATTATACTACTCTTAGCTGCCGAATAAACGGGGGCGGCAAAAAGCCTTCACGCTGAAGATTTCTTGCATGAAGGATGGATTTAGATATTTTCCTGTTTTGTATATTTCACACATAAGGTGAACTAGATGTAATATAGGGTTAATAAGATATTTTCAAAACGAATAAACAGGGTGGGGGACGTTTATTTAGCAGCTATCAGTAGGTTAGACTGGGAAATGATGCCTGACCTTTATCACTGTCTTTTTCAGCCTTTTGTTAAGAAAAAAATTCCAACAGCATCAAGTGTTTCTTACGCTTTTATAAAAGCCATATGAAAACAAGCTTATAGATTGGAAGTAGATGCGAATCAGCTCTAGTGTAGATTGTTCTTTTAAAATAGGCCATTTATCTACTTTCTACTTGGAGTATAACTTCAGATTTCAGCTGGTTGTTTGATAAAATCGTTAAAGGATAACACAACTTTTCATCTAGTAAAGCTTGTCCTGGATCCGTCTCTACGGTACTTACTAATTTTTGGATCAATGTAATATTTAATTAAATCGGCTCTACTACCGGATTTCCATAAGCCAAATTTTATTGAAGCAAATTGATTTCCTCGTTGTTCAATGACAGCTTTCATCTGTTCAGGATTAAGTTCCATATCACCCTCAAACAAATTACCTATAAAAGACAAGCACAATAATATTATATATTACAGTATAGAAAATTCTTTAACCCTATTTGGACCGGGTGGGTAGGGGGAGGGGGAGGTGGTGGCTAGTAGGCCCGCGCTCGGATATTCTCGCACATGATTTTTTGCCAAATTATGCAATGTCAACGAAACTTATTGATATTTTATAAAAATTATCTAGCTACATTCTCTGAAAACTTTAGCTCTGTAGGTAAAGTAGTTTACGAGAAATAGGTCATTCTTCAGACCCACCTATTTTTACATCCCAGAACTGCCTGTAAATTTCTAAAAATTGGCTTAACTCCTATTAATATCAACACTTTGACTTGAAACCTTGCCAAAAGACTCAATGCAAGAAGCTCTATCGATTACACCAGCGATGTTTCTGATTCTTCCGATTTCCTCTCGATTTTTCTGATTTTTCAAATTTCATAAAGAATGATCCTTTTGGAAGCAAAAACTGAAAACAGATCAATAAAATCTTTATTCAAACTGATTTTTCACCGCTTTTTCGTCTTTCGAAAATTTTGTGATGACGTCATCAAAATACGAAAGACGTAAGCAAAAAACAAATTATGCCAAATTGTTCATATTGCTAAGTTTCATTATTGTGTCAAGTTTCATTGTTATTGCTATAGTGGTTCGAAAGTTATTTAGGGCGGGCCTACTAGGCCTCCCCGTCTTAGGAAGTTCAAAAAAGCCCGGTCCAAATAGGGTCAACACTCTCCTATATGTACACAGGTTGGACTTTTTCACCCGCAGCCATACTCTTGCTATTACAATGTTTGTTCCTTTATACGGCATATGGAAGATTCAGCCCTAGTTAGAGTATAATGATAGACAACTTAATTTTTCAATATTCTTAATCGATTTATTTATAGCTTTAAGTAACGACCTTTGACTCTCTATTTTATCGTTATGTCCAGAGAAATGTAGGCATGCTTGGAGTCCACCTCTAAACAGATATGATTTTAAATATGGCACAAAAAGATATGTTCTTTAATGTTTTTATCAAACGCACTGTAAATATCTGAAAGAAATTGTTTGAGAAAAGCATAAAGTTAAATTAAATTACCACGGAAAGATATTTGAACATTGGACACGAATATGTGAAGCAAGGTGGAGGAAAGATAAACCTAGTCAACGCACCGAGATGGAGAACAAAGTAATAAGCTTTTAACAGTAAATGAGTACGTTCCTAGCTGGCACACAACGCTAAAACAACGTTGTAGCAACGTTATTATAACGTTGGTTTGGGTCAGAAAAAATGATGATATCCTTTAATTTTATCAAACAACGTGATAAAATCAGGAGCTTTACTCGTGTTTAACGTACCTTCTTCAGGATTTGTTGAGCATACGATGCCGACCAAAGCAAAACATAATGCGAATGTAACCTTCATCTTGACTGTTCTTCAGAAACTGAATAAAACTTTATGAGCAGATCTTTGCTGCCAGGCCTCTATTTATATCTTCATCGTTTTTAACCCCTCAGTGCCCGATGTAACAAAATGGTCACACACACGTTAACAACAATCCTGAAGAGAATGCTTCAGATGGTTCAAGAGTGTGTATGACCAATTAATAGCCGCTGAGCGATAAAGGGTTTTTTGAGTTGAAAATCGGCATTTTGTAATTGATTAAACCATATTTTTGCTTTAGAATGAACACGAAATAAGTTTTGATTTGTTATATTTTTCTGATGGAAAAATGCCTATTGCCCTAATTGGTAAATACAATTTTTTAAGATGCGTAATTATCTTTTCAGTTGTTTAAATATTTGTTGTTATTTATTGTCAAATGGTAGGACACCCACTTGTATGCCAGGAACCAATCATAATCTGTTGTTCTCCACAGAGGAAAAATACACGTTTTGCTATTGAATCATTTTATCCAAATTATTAAAATGAAATTGGTTTCCCCGAATTTAATTCATTCCCCCGGATTAATTAAAAATGCTCACTAACTCGTTTTAGAACTTGTATCATTCTTACCTGAGAAGGAGTGTCTTTGTTCATACTTGGTAAGAACTAAGACACTCTTATGATGAGGTACAAGTGGTACGGATTCATAATACGATACATTATAAATACAACGAACATCAACATAATTCACATTAAAGTTCTATCATTCTCATGAAAATTATTATGTAAAAATTATATTCCACTTTAGCCAAACAAATAATGGAATTTATTGACGCCCATGTACCTAATAAGGATATCAACGGTATTTCAATATTCATATATATAAACCCCAGCCAGCTAGCACCTTAGCCATAACCTGTTGAAATTGTACTCATCCCAGTGGCATACAACGCTGAAACAACTTTGCTACAACGTTGTTTTAACGATCTGTGTCAGCTGGGTTGGGAAGTGTGATATTAGTTTATTTGTAAAGCTTTCAATGATCAAGATTTCGTAGAAGACTGTACTTATAATCAAACAAATAAAGCTGATTAAAAAATGTTAAGTTTCTGTTTCTGTTATTTTCATAGTTTTTAAGAATTTTATTTGTCCAGGATGCAAAATGTTTTACAATAAGGTGTTTTATAGTACAGTAAGAATGATGTGTAGGAGTCGACACTCAACGTACAACACGCTAACCTTCTGCCGGTTTACGGCAGTCGGTTAGTACTTTGCTCTACAGCCAGTAGGGCGGCGAAGTTGGTGTGAGTTTGATCTTCACTACTTCTAATAAATGTATAGGAGGTTAATTAGTCCTTTTCATCCAGCCGGTATAATCAAAGATTGACTTCCAATCAAAAGAAACTTTAACAACATTTTTAAATCAAAAAAACGAATCAATAAGATTTATAAAATAAAGAAAGATCACAACTGGGTAGCATGGGATTACTTAATATTCGAAAGAGTTACGGGAATTACGTCCTCAAAATAAGGTTCCAACCAGATTTCCTAGATCAAGATAGTCGCAACGTCTTGAAGACGTCAACACGCTTTTTTTTATAAGCACCACCTTTATAAACACCAGAGGCTGAAATTCTAAAATTCTAAAATTAAGAATTAAGAATTACCCTAGGTAATCATCCGAGAAGATTTACAAAATTATTTGCTGGATATCGAAGAGAAATACAAAAAACCTTAATGCATTTTCCTGCTCCATTCGACGTACCTATTTTTACCTTCTTCATTGGTGTCCATAGATTTATCTCATTTTTGCATTTATTTTCTAGCACTTTGCCAGGAACAACCTTTTTAATAACAACATTAAATAGCTGGTTAGTTCCTATTTTGAATGGATTTTCATTTACGCGAATTTGTGAAGTCAAAATTTGTTTCATATAATTGTAATCTTTCTAGCTCGGAAAGAAGAGATGCATATATGCATTTGCAACCTTTTATTTATCATGTGTCTGGCATGCAATATTTAATATATCTGCTGCATCCACATACTCTGCATACATTACAAGAAAATGCTTCACTGCTTAACGACAAAAGTGCCTGTATTGTTAAAGACCTTCCACAAAATTCGTATCGAAATTCGTATGCAGTTAACCACGATATAAAGCGTACCTGGTCAAATAAGGATATTAATGAAAATCTTTCCGTAATATTTGTAACTGGTTTTTACTGGGTTGGCTTTTACAACCCGACATCTAGTACATTTTTGGGGAAAGGACCCATAATCTCAACACTTATTCCTTGAGCTTGTTTCAAAGTAGTTAAGAATGTTTGGAATTCGTGTACATTTACGAGTAACAGGTAACTGTTATGCATGCATCGCTTTTCTCGTCGATGCTATATCGGAATTGATTCCTAAGTTCTCGATTATTGTTGCCGGTGAATAAGTATTTAAATAATTGTCAAGTGTTCAACGAATCAACCAAGTCACGATAAATATCAACGCTCTAGCAGAAGAAGATGAATATATAAATATTATAAAAGAAATAAAAGAATTACATATTTTTTTATCCATTTATTCGAACAAACCTTTATTCAATAATTCTTATTAAATTGTTTATATATGGATAAAAGTTTGATTTTCATTTTCGTCAAGTTTCTGTTCTAGAAAGTACTCATCATATATATCAGTGGCGGATCCAGCCCTAGTCAGAACAGCACGATGAAGAACTAAACGTTTTAATTCTTAATTGCTTTTGTATGATAATGGGTCTTTAAAGACCCATTATCATACAAAAGCAATTAAGCATGCTTTCAATCTCCATTCTATTGCTTTGACTAGGCAAAAGCGTGTTCTGAGTCCGCCTATGTATATTTCATTAAAATCAAATCGGTAATCAAACGTTTTCATGAAACTTTAGCATATAACTATACGATAAAGTAATAATCTCGTAATCGCCATCGATCCATACGGGAAGTATAAATGTTGGTAGAATGTTGGACCAAATTAATGTCTAAAGTACAGACGTCATATAATTAAGCACCATCTTAGCACCATCTTAGGCTCGAAATAAGAAAAAAATTAGCACCAGCAAGCCTCAGTCGAAATTCTCTGGCGCTTATAACAGAAGGTGTGTATTAGACGCCAATCTTGAACGTGCACCGACTGGTGTTAAACCTGGAAAGTTGATACCAAGAAGGAAAAATCTAGCAAGTGAAGTGCAGAAGGCATACACACTATAGCAAGGTTAAGGACGTTTCAAACCACAGTTTTCAAAACAACAAATTGGGATAAAATATGTTCTGTTCAGTGGAAAAAATTTAAACATGATGTGAAGAGAAACTTAAGCTTATTATGCCCCGTCCTGTTAGATTTTTTTTTTATCACTCCTGAATGCCTAACGCTAAAGGCTTGAAAATTTGAGACAATTAGTATAATTTAGTTTTTCACATTCTGTAAGAATTTCAAAGTCATAGCTTGTGGCACATCAGAAGTTACAGGTCATTGCCCAATACCACCTCTAATTTTACGGTCAAAATCCTTATAACTTTGTGCAAGCATAACTTCTGCAGTTTATCACTTTGAGCATTGATATCACACACAGTGACTACTTGCCCAAAGTTGTTTCTTATGAAGGTAAAATGTTTGTCCCTTGTTCTCTATGACGTCACTTTTCGCTATGACGTCATTTTAACCCCTTGACGTCAGCACAAAACGCTTTATGTCTTTGAAAAGCATTTGATTAGTAATTTATGTCTGCTAAATATGAAGTTGTAAAAATAACTCTGTCAAAAGTTAGATAGGGGGCGGGGGCCTTTTTCTCAAGAGAAAAAGCACCAGCTCATGACTGCCAGTGTGTATTTCAACAGACTTGGGTGTCAAAACGGCTATTTTTACAGGGTTTTGAGAAGGGTCGGCACCCTCGTTTCATCACAGAAGAAGTGTTTTTGTACATACAAAGTATTCACAAAAGCACTCCTTCTTCAGGAAAATCGATACGAATTCCCACACAAATTTTGTGGACGGTCTCTTGTACTATTGTGCTGCACTAGATTACTTGTTAGAGTTTTTCTGGAAGTGAATTCTGTGTATTTCTCTTCATTTTAATGAACTTACGGATTTAACTTAAAATCAATTGAGAGGTTTTGATTGGTTTCTGTCTGGAAGGGCCCTTATTACTTATTGTAAATATCCACTGGGAAAAACTAAGTGTACTAATTTATGTGGGTCGTACTTGGGTCGTTTTAATATCATGATTTTTTTATGGGTCCACAATTTATTAATTTTGTTTATACAAAGATTTGACTTAGGTCAAAATAATATTTTCAAGTGGTTTCATTTTTTTTTAAATGAAATTTTGTATTAGAAATTGTGAAAAGCATTTTAAGTTTTTTCCTTAGTAGTTTCAGTAGGTTTTATATGCTTTTCTGTTTTTCAACGTCTATATATTAGTGTAATTTAAATGAGGGATTTGTTGAAACTTTATAAGGGACCGTCCACAAAATTCGTACTAGAAAAAGAACCAGTTTATCACAGAAGAAGTGTTTTTGTGCATACGAATTATGCACAAAAACACTATTTCTGTATGAAAATTAATACGAAATTCGATGCGAATTTTATAGACGGTCCCCAAACTTAATTTTCAAGGACCCTAAAACCCTAGTGAAAAAAATATGGGAATGGAAATTCTCATAATGCAGTAGCTTGTTTTCCAAAAAAATAGAAGATATGTGTACATTATTGTCCACCCCTAAAAACTCCTTAATCTCAAAAATTCGCTTAAATTCGCTTCACAATTCGCTTCATTTTCACCTTACATGA
>JAUCNQ010114401.1:0-11300 GCA_032352715.1 Bougainvillia muscus | reverse complement strand
CTGGTGGCTGATTTATGTCACTACATGGCAGCTTCTCCTCTGCAACTACTACAGCTAGTAGCTGCTATGCAGAAGTACAAGCAATCTGTGGACAAAAAAAATCAAAAATTAAACAAAGAAATAACAGTTACATAAACATGAATGATCAAGACCAAACTTATCGTTTGTATGTTAAGGTTAAACTGCTTTTTTTTTTAAATCTATAAACAGAAAGAACTGAGCCCTGCTGGAGAGAGGTACAGCGACTATTTTCTCCATACGTTTTTCTTGTGATAAGATGTGTAGCAGGGACAAAAATTAATCTGAAAGTATATCTCATCATTTGAGATACAGTACAACCGAAAATTAAAGATCTACCCTATAGCACTGCAGAGTTATTCACAATTAAAAAACGTAAACAACACTTTCACGGCTATTTCTTGCCTTCCAGACCACCATTTTGTAAGAAGTGTGTACCTTCGGAAGAATAAGCACTAGCATTTTCGCGCACAATAAGTTAAAACAATAGTCCATTGTTCGCTTCTAGACTATCTCTTTCTTGTGACTTTGATCATTTATTCTTTGTGGATGATCTGAAATTAATGGCCGTTCAGCGAAACAACAACTCGATCTAGTGACACAGTTCTCGGCTTATATAAGTATGAAGTTTGGCGAGTCGAAATGCGTATACCGTGTTATTGAGAAAGGAAAGATCATCCAGCACACAGAACCGTTAGTAATGGATGGTGTTACCATAAATCCAATGAAAGAAGGGGAGCCGTATAAATATCTTGGTCAAGATGAAAATCTTGGATACGTAGGCCTATTGAATAAGGAACGTGTCTCAAAAGAATATTTCAAACGAGTCCGTATGGTCTGGAGCAGCGAATTAACAGCTTACAATAAACACATAGCCCATAATGCATTTGCCATACCTGTACTTATCCCAACTTTTGGAATAATAGAATGGACCATCCAGGAAATTGAACAGTTAGATATTCAAACTCGAAAAGTATTAAATCAAACAGGTAACTTCTATCGAAATTCAGATATTGATTGCCTTTACTTCCCCAGCAAACTTGGAGGCAGAAGGCTGAAAGAGATTAAAGTTGCCTATGAATGCTGTATTATTGCAATCAGACAACACCTTACAAGTAGTATAAACCGTAATAAATATCTGAAAGAGGTAATCATACACGAGGAGGGAAAACTGATGAGAGTAGGTAATGAGCTTTTGAAACGATATGACATCCCTGATAATGAGCAAGCTACGCCACGTTCAATTAGTCAGATATACCTGAAAGAAGCATTGAACACCAAGCAGAAAATATTTTCTTGATAAACCACTACATGAATATATATCCAAACAAGTAATTCAACCTGAAGAAATTGATAAAGAACGAACACTGAAATGGACAAACAATAAATACACCACTTCGCATTTTGAATCGTATGCTTGTGCCATACAGGAGCAAGAGATCGGCACTAAAGACCTTATTAGCCGACGTAACCGAAAAGTAGGAATCGTTAGTGACAATCGATGTAGACTTTGTAAAAGTCAAGTGGAGGACGTTATTAACGTTATTAGCAGTTGTCCTTGAATGTCATCCAGGTACTACCTACCTCTTAGCCATGATTCAATTTCAAAGTATCATTATGAACAGTTGAGAAAACTATGTGTATATAGGCTACATACGTTCCATCCTGCGGGATGAAATGCATGTAGCCTATATACGCAAAGATGAAATCTACGTTGCCGTCGTAGATTAGACTGCGCTAATAGAAATAATAATAATAAAAGAAATAAAAATTTTTTTTTGTTAATTTTTATTTTTTTTGTACTAAAAAGGGGAAGTTTACAATAACAAAAAAAATAAAAAAAGTTACACATAGGACGAAAGATCGCACTTCTACGAGGCACCTGAGGTGATATCGTCAGAGGTACACCTGTAAAAAAATTGAAATAATACTAAAGCAAAAATATAAACTAAATTAAACATAACGTTTCTTGGAGGTTGAATAAACAGTGGCGGATCCAGCCCTAGTCAGAGCAACACGAGGAAGAGTTAAAAACATTTAATTGTTAATAGCCCTCTGTATGGTGAGGAGTCTTAAGAAATCCATCACCATACAGAAAGCCATTAGAGTTTTGGAGGATGCCCTGAATCTCCACTTCAGTGCTGTGACTAGGTAAAAGCGTGTTCTGAGTACGCCTCTGATAAAAATATGGTTGCTTGATTGATAAATTTGTTCAGATATGAGAAGAGTATCAAGGAGGAACATTGGAAATACAACCCGTTCATCTCATCCTCCCAGGTCTGACATACGAAATACAACTTTGTCTTGTAATGAAAAATAGATATAAACTTATGACTATAGTAGTCTAACAGAATCACCTATATGCTCGTAGACTGTCAATAGTCACTTGCAATTAACCCAAAATAGCATAGTCTATAGTTCAATAGATCTCAATGTGTAGGAATAAGAGGCTAGTGTCAAAGCTTGCATGTCAAGATACCTAAGATGCTACCTACAGAGTTAGGAAAATTCCTCACAGACCTAAGTAAGCGACATCGCCGTTGACTTAGGTTGACAACTTTATAACCAAGGCACTCTGTCGCTCTTGAATTTCAGAAAAGCGACCGAATTCCTGGAAACTAAGCCGTGAAAAGAAAGAGGTTAATTGTATTAAAGTGAACTGCAATAATGATTATATGAGAGATTTAAGCATGCCTATTGGCAATAAGAATTGCTTGCAAATTACGATTTCTATTCAAAATACTCATGAAGTTTAGACTTGAAAGAGTTTTCATTCCACAGGGAGCGAATACAATGCGGCAACGCATTATATTCAAGAGCTCCCTGGAAATATAAACCAGATCGAGCAGACTCAGTCTTCACTTTTGGCAAATTCACACTCAATTTATTATTTCTTGCTGCTTTTACATGTTTTAATCTTGGAAAGTAGTTATTAAGAGGAAAGACCAAGAGTCCTCTTAGACACTGATTCACAATAGAACATGCACGTTTCTTGACTTGATTGACTAAATGTGTAATATAGATTATGGATTTAGCGTCATTGGAACCTCTTATTATGTTGATTGCTCGTTTTTGAAACTTTTCGATGTTTTCACTTTGTATTCGTGATAGCTTCATGTTCACAATTGCACAATAAGTGTACGCAGGCACAATGACGAATGTAAAGAATGTCATTGCTGTGTGTGTTGTTAAATTTGGGCGTAGTTTCGAAAGAAGAGCAAGGCGACTTGACATTTTCTTGTATTTACGTAGAAAATCATTGTTGAGCTTCATGTTTGGGTCAAGATCAATACCAAGATTTTGTAAAATTAATTTCTATGTGGTGAACCGTTATCGTCAATTTATCACAAGTTTTTAATTTTGGTGCTGAGCCTAGTAGCATTAATTCAGTTTTACCTTTTTTAAAGCTTACCGATAAATCATTTTCACATACCTTTCGTATTTCGATGTTATATCGTGTGTTAGATGTGGTGCAATTACAATAGGATCACATCCATATGTATATAGACAGTATCATCGGCGTATTTGATCATGCAAGAGTAACGCAAGCATTCGTGCATGTCGTTGATATGTAATATAAACAGAACGGGACCGAGAATAACCCTTGTGGTACTCCTCTTGTAATAGTAAATTCGTCTGATAAGTGACCATCTTATAAAACTCTGTGGCGTCTACAAAATAAATAGCTTTCAAACCAGGCTAATTCAGTTCCATTTATGCCATACGATGGTAATTTAGTTAAAAGTGATGCATGACTAACCGTATCAAATGCTTTACTGAGGTCCAAGAAAACGGCACCAGTTAGATTACCGCTGTCCGTTTCTTCCGAATGTCATCAATCAGCAATGTTGCAGCCAATTCAGTAGAACGTTTTGACCTGAACCCGATCTGGCATGCATTTATCAATTTGTGTCGTTCAAGGTAGTCCATTAGTTGGGAGTGGACTAATCTTTCCCATAATTTGGACAGTGTTGGCAGTACTGATATCGGTCTGTAATTGTTGAAATCGGTTTGTGCTCCAGAAGGTTACAGGTTCGCAAATCGCCATAGCCTCATCTTTTAGCAGATTTGGTGGTAATTCCTCCAATCCACATGATTTTTTACGCTTAAGTTTACAAAGGTGTTTTATTACTTCGTTAAGGCTAATTTGTCGCAGATTGAATTTCTGGGTAGTTCTTAGCACAAATCTTTTCGGCATTTTCAAAACATGATTGGTGAACTTGTTCAAGATTTTAAGCAGGGATGATGCAATTGAGGAGAAAAAGCCACCAAATCCATTAGAGTTTTTTTCAGGATCATGTGTAAGATTGTTGTCTACGTTAAAACATTTTGATGATTGTCAGCTGGATTTGGTTGGGTAAATATTCTTGAGTGTCTGCCAGAAGTTATCAGGATTGTGACAGTTTTCAGTTAAACTTTTTATTGAAATTTCTTTTTTCGGATTTTATCAAATTGTTAACCTTGTTTCGTTGGTGTCAATAGTTTGTGCAATCTTCATCAAGTTTTGTCTTCCTATTTCTTTAAAAGTTTGCATCTTTGCGTCATTTCGGATTTGATGAGTGAAGTTATCCATGGGCATAATTTACTTGAAATTCGTTTTCAGATTCAGTAATTAATTGCTTCAAAGCATACAGAGAGAGTATGGATTTAAGATTAACTACAGTCAAAATCACCTGTAAGTATTATTTCTTTGTCTTCGGTAATTGCCGTTGATAACATTTTGTTGAATAAATCATTGAAGTCTTTTGGTAAATATTTGTAGCTGGATGGCGGACGGTAACAGACACAAAGGAGAATACTCTTTGTTCGTGGGAATGTAATTTCGATCCTTAAGCATTCTAGTTTCTCGGATTCCAGATCAATTCTTCTGATGTCAGGGACACTCTCTTTAATGTAAGAAGCGACACCTCCATAGGTCCCTTCGATACGGTTTTTAATTTCCATATTAAACCCTGGAATTTTAAAAGCATTGCAACTGTTTTTGGCAAGATGAGTTTCCGAGATCGAGAATATATGGGAGTTCTTATACATTTTAAAGAATGTTTGCACGTGACCAAAGTTTTGTAGCATACCTCGAATATTTTGGTGAAAACATTTGAGTCCCTTGCCAGACAGAAATCTTAGAATCGATTGGTCTTCACTTGTAAAAGCAGCAGACTAGGGTGCTTCTAGATCAACGCCTTTGAGTCTGGCACAGTTTAAGCAATCTTCCGTGGCGTTTAAACATTTCATGTGAGTGTTTGTAAGGCATTTATTGCAGGAAAAGTAGGTCTGGTTTTTCCCGATGACTTTTCAGCAGGTGTAGCATATTGTGTTTGGTCTTGGGAATGTTTCCACGTCGCCAGATAACAGTGACAAGATGTTGAGTAATGCGCTGAAGTTGCATCGGGCGTAGAAAGGACGATTGCGACTAATAACCCATATTGAGCTGTAAGTGTGTCGTTTGAAGATGAATCAGATCTATATCGTCTCCTAATAAAGTTAGTCCAATGCTGTCCGTGGAGCAAAAACTTGGCTTCTTTGCAGCAAGTATAAAAAGATTCAGCAACAACTTGAACGGTACGAACATCACCATCGTATTTGATGATTTGACGTCAAGACACGAAAGTGTAAAATATTTCCAGTTTTCAACGAATAATTTACTCACAACTTCTTGTAATGATCCAATTTTTTGTGCGTGGTGGATACACTTCTATGCTGTCCGATTGGTATCAGTTTTGTGAGAAAGAAAAATTATTTTGGACTCACTTTAGTTGAAAAGTATCTTGTTATTCAAGCTTGCTGGCGGTTTTTGCGTTCGCCGTCATGAAGCCACGAGGACGGACTCTAGAGAACCTCTTGGGGCTACTTTGTTTGATGATTATCAGTATCTGAAAACTGGCAGTCACAGTACAATAATATTTTACATAAAGTAGACGAATTAAAAGGTAGAAAGAATAAATTTGTGTTACACAGGTCATTATACATGTCAGATCGGTAAACCGAGTATTTAGAGCATTGCAGTAGGTAATATTCATTCGTTTCAACAGCATTAGTACGACAAGAACAGAAAGGATCGGTATTACCCATGAAATTATGCCTAAATTTATGTTCCCGGAGGTGGCTGAGACAAACCCTAAGCCCAGTGAGTAGGACAACTCCATGATGGTCAAATAATCTCAAGAGAGAGGAAGGAGAAGGCCTAAAAAACCCTTAAAGAGAACCTTTGAAAGGAGAAAGAGTAGGGAGATCCCTAATATAACAATCCAGTTCATTCCATTGAGAAAGGCAAAATGGGGAAAAAGAGTTTCGGAAACGCTCTGTCCGTATAGCTAGTAATGGAGAAGCTGGCCTAGATCTTATTGAATAAGAGATTGTGTTTTGAGAACAAGGTAAAACGTTACGAAGATATGAAGGTGCAAAGCTGGATTAACAATTTTATAGAAGAAGAAAAGTCTTCTACAAATTACTTAAAGCTCAATTCGCGAGATGTTCCACGAATGCAGCCAATGATGGCAAGAGCTGCATGGTACTGAATAGATTCAAACCGGTGAGAAAACTAAATATTACCTGGATTGTCATATAAAATGTCCCCATAATCAAGAAGGGATCGAATAAAGGACCAATAAATAGTAACGAGAGCTTCTCTGGTAAGAAACTGACGCAATCTTCGGGTTAGACCAATACATTTATTAGCTTTTGAAATCTTCTCACGCAGACAGTCGAAATTAAGCTTTTGATCTAAGTTAATACCTAAGTGTTTGTCGTTCTCTTGCCTAGATACTACAGAGCCATTGGATATAAGACGCGGTAATAAGTTTTGTGTAATCTTGCGTGAAAAACAAACCTCGACAGCTTGTTTATTTTGATCAGGATTGAAAGACATCTTCCATTTGTGTGACCAGTCACTAATCCTTTCCAAATCTGCATTGAGCCTAGATCTAGCCTGGATCACATATGCCGTATGATTGTAGTTTAAACATTAGACCCTCATGCCAAATATTTAGATATATCGAGGAATACGCCTTGAGTATCCAAGGGAGGACTGGCATCAAAACATTTGAAAATGCTGTGAGTAATGGACAAGAACTGAGAAATGCACTAGTCATTCTTCCGAATACCAGATTGACAAGGTGAGAATGAGTTGTGTTGTTCGAAATAACTGTGTGTTATTAGAAATAACTGCAGTCGGTGTCGTAAATGTACTTTTCGAAGATTTTACTGAAAATTGGTAAAAGCGATATCGGTCTGTAATATTTAGCAGTAGTTTTCACCCCCTTTCTTATGAAATGGGGTCAAATTTCCCCTTACCCAATACCCTGGGTAGGTTTTAGTATCCTGTTTGCAAGAGAAGATAGACATAAGGGTTTAACTAACGATTCGTTACAAATTTTAACCATCCTAGCAGAAATCTCGTCCCGGCTGCGTGCTTTGCTCACATCAAGTGAACGAATAATTGACAATAATTTTTCAGTATTAAAAAGAAGTTTGTGAAGACGATTTTGCGTAATGAGGTATGCTTCTGGAACGATACATCTAGTAGGAAGCAGCCAACATTGTGAAGCAAAAAACGTGTTGAAAACATTGGCTTTTTCCAAGGTTTTGGCCAAAACAGTATTGTTGTGGTGAATTTGTGGAATTTTACATTAGTTCATAAACCAGTGAAGAATAGACCAATATTTCTTCGGACTAATATCAAGATTGTTAAGCGACTTACTAAGTTTTGAAAATAATCATCCTTGGCTTGTTTAATACGGATTTTGCATTAAGAACTTATTTCTTGAAGAGATTGGTAGTCACGAGCATTACGGCCACGTTTTACATAACGTCTATAAGTCTTGGCTTTCTCAAGAATGAAACGTTTTATCTCCGGAGTCATCCATGGCGCATCCTTATCCCTTAATTTTCTTCCGTCTGAATTCTTCCGTAGCTCTTTACATTGCAGTGGTATCATGACCTTTTAGTGAGCGACTAATTTAATTAAAAAATATTGATTTTTGAACATTTTATAAAAAAATGGTTTAGATATTTGAATTCCTGTTTGAAAAATGACCAAATCGTGAAAATTCTAAGTTAAGGGCTGGGTTAGGGCTACTGCTTGGTTTTTAGCGTTTAAGATCAGTTGTATTTTCATACTATGCTCTCATTTTTCTCTTCGATATGTTTCTTCCAAATAGACTGGAGCTTCGCTTATTTTTTATTTTTTTTCTAGCTTTTTAAACTTTTTATTTTAATTATTCCAAACCTTTGACTTCTGTCTATCTACACTTGCGGCACGTTTTTATGCACACTACATGGGCATTGATGTTTATGTTATCTGTTTTGTCAGGAGTTTTGTCGACCAACCTAAAGTAATCTAGAGTTTATTCCAGATCTCTGTTGGCTAGTTGGTCGAATCCTTGGAGGAGGACATCGATGTACATGACACATATTATTGATAACTGAAACTGTAAATTTTTGAAATATATATATATAAATTTATACCAGGTATAAAATCAAAACTTAAGGAGATTTAATAATTTAGTAATATGACCCCTTTTTACAATCACACTCTAAACATTTTTTAAACTTGACTTTTTGATCATTAACTCGTTTTTCGATGCCGGACCCAAATATGTGCATTATTTTTCTGATTATTTGGATAGTCAACTATCCAAAAACCCGGAAACATACAAAATGCCTTGTAATCGAGTTTGGGTTCAAGTTTCCATGCCTTAAATTCAAGTCTTTGTATAGTTATAATTATAGCTAGGTAATTCACCTTTTTCACCTTTTTACCCAATCTAGAGTAGGTAAAACCGTCATCCCAAGTCGGACCCAGACGTGTAAGTTTTGTCTCAGAGTCTGCGACGCCACATTCACATTGGGGTAATTATCGAATAAGGGAGGACCCACCACGGCTGGGTCTGCCTGGGGAAATTTTCGGTTTTACCTCCTCTAGATTGTCTTTTAAGGCATTATTGTATATGTTAAGGATTAAGCCTTGATGTCTCCTAATACAACATGACTTAGCAAATAAACAATGACTGAAAGAGAATGGAAACAAGTTTTTTGGCCAGCCCGGTAAAAAAAGGTTGATTCGGCAATGTCAAAACTCAAAACAAAACAGGAAAAGTCCTTGGCAGGAGACAATCTAAATAATTTTAGTAATATTATATTCTTAACCTCTTCAAAGTCCATCTTTCACGGCCTTCATTTGAATACCTGCAATCACCGCTTCGTTGGAAGTGCCTTTATATATCATTGGACCTGAATGTTGTGGTTTTTCGTGGTTATTTACACATAAACGTTTTTTAAAAAGTTTTTACCCTCCTGGAGATATGTTTTCGGGGGAAAATAAAATTGATTGTTGTTCGATTTACTTATATCAGACAACCGTTATAGACCGAATAACTACTGAATAACAAAGTGCGCTAGCACAATCGCGAAAGGTTATGTGCCGAAGTGAGTCCGTGCAAAAGTTGTGCAACAAGAAATTGCATTGATGTGCTAGTCACATAGACACGTTTATCACCCAATCTTTTCAGTTATTGATGATAACATAGTGACTATGATGATAATGATGATAATGATAATCAAATACAAGGTAAATATCTATTTATGTTAGTATAATATTTCAAAAACAACAAGAAGGCTTGCACCTTGAACCTCTCGGTCTTTACAAAGTGATTCCGATTTCGTGCCAAGTGCGGCGACTTTAGTGAAACTGAAAGAAATTTGCAAAAACCGCTACTGTATGGCGGGAAAATCAAGTCTTTTTCTTAATGGTTATTGCATCAGTCAAATAAATATATATTTTCACGTATGTGCCAAGCATCGAGCTCATTACGGCATGATGACGTAATCATCGTGACACGTGGATATGCGAAGTGGGATCCTCTGACCAGCCTTCATATGTGTGCCAAGTATCAAAGCCCAACTCCAATGGAAAATTGACTTCCTTAAAATAGCTAATTACGCCATGACGACGTCATTACAATGACACGCGGACATGCGCAATGAGACCTTCTGACCAGCCTTCAAATATGTGCCAATTATCACAGCTCAACTCCAACGGAAAGATGTCTTTCTAAAAATAGATAATTACGTCATTATGAGATCATCACAGTGTCACGTGGACATGCGCAATGGAACCCTTTGACCTGGCTTTATATGTGTGCCAAGTAACAAAGCCCAATTCCAACGGGAAGTTGTCTTTCTAAAAATAGCTCATTAAGTCATTATGACGTCATCACTGTGTCACATGGACATGCGCAGTGGAGCCCTCTGTGCAGGCTTTATATGTGTGCCAAGTTTTAAGACCCAAGCTTAACGGGCAGTTAACTATCTTAAATAGCTCATTACGTTATGATGACGTCATCGCCGTGTCACGTGGATATGCGCAGTAGAACCTTATGAAAAGGCTTTATATGCGTGCCAAGTTTCAAGACCCAACTCCTACGGGGAGTTGTATTTCTAAAAATCGCTTATAACGTCATGATGACGTCATCGCCGTGTCACGTGGATAAGCACAGAAGAACCCTTTGACCAACCTTCATATGTGCCAAGTATGAAACTCCAACTCCAATGGGAAGTTGTCTTTCTAAAATTAGCTCATTACGGCATGATGACGTCATCACCGTGTCACGTAGACATGCGCAGTGGAACCCTCTGACCAGAATTTATATGTATACCAAGTTTCAAGACACAACCCCAACGGGAAGTTGTAATTCTTAAGATAGCACTTTTCCTCATGTTAGCCTGCGCTTTAATGACTCCTATATGAGTAGACTAGACAGTTGGAATTTTCTCGTAACATCCATCCATCCATCCATCTGCCGGCTATTTCGAACCTCTCTGTTCCTTCGGACCTAGAGGAATAAAGGACAACTGGGAATATAACTAAATCAAAACGCACAGACGTATTCAAACAAGGGATCTATTGAAGAAAAACTCAGGTTTGAAGTCTATAATCACTTTTTCTTCTAATAAGCAGCCTAGGGTGGTGATTAGGTGTTTATTTTTTGGCTTTGAGCCTCTGGTGCTTTTAAAGATGTTGCTGCTTATAAAAAATTATTTACTTTTTATCATACAGCCTACAAAATAATGTTCAGATCTCAGCGTGTTGTTTAATAAAATCGTTTAAACCTTCGTAAAAAGTTAGAATTAAGAAAATGTGTTTAAAACAAACGGGAGTATCACTGAATGAAAATCGTTTGAGATTATATATAACTAGAAGCCCAGGGACTTGAAGGATTCCCGAACTTGGCATTCAGCTTCTCTACAGAATTCCAGTTATTCTACTTGGGTTGAACTCTTTTCAG
>JAUCNQ010114390.1:0-11301 GCA_032352715.1 Bougainvillia muscus | reverse complement strand
TGCTAGCATTCTGTCTTAATACGGACGAATACGGACTGAAAAAAAGTCCGGATACAGTTGGATTTCGTGCAGTGAATTTTCCATTAAAGCTTCACTCAAACATATGATAAGATTTTCAAACTAAAATTGCTAATACTGATAATACACACTGAAAATAAAGGTTTTGTTTTAAAAATTCACTGTAAAAATTCGTTGCATTTGTTTCAATTTTCATTCAGAAGAAGTGTCTTTGTGCATACTGTGTATACTTCTTCTAAATTGAAAATGGTATGATTGTAATAAAAACTTTGGTAATGTCACTTATTTTTGAAGCTTTGCTTAACGAACTAACCTTAACAATTTCAGCCAGTTTGTCGTCTCTATCTTTAGTCAAATCTTCTTTGATTTTTATTAACTCTTGTACACTAAAATATTTTTTCATATTTTACATAACGATTAGTTAAAACTAATCATTTTAAAATAAAGGATAATCTGTATCATCTGTATCCGTATTCATCACAGAAAAATGTCTTTGTGCATACTATGTGTGGTACAAAGACACTTCTTCTGAATGAAAATTTATATGAATTTCTATAAGAATTTTGTGTACTGTCCCTAAATTTATTTTACTGGGCAAGAAAAAGTTTGAGATTCAAACTAAGAAATATACGTTATAGATAGTGAATTATAATTTGAATAATTAAAAAATGGTTACAATTTGACTTTTAAGTTCTAGGTATTAAAATTAGATGATAACTACTTGCCAGGCACTAATTCAAGCCGTTTAAGCTTCTGCCATTCTGACGCTGCCCCTTGAATAACGATGGCAACGTGATATTTACCTTTGTGTATATAGGCTACTTGCATTCCATCCTACAGGATGGAATGCAAGTAGCCTATATGCACAAAGGCGAATTATTCGTTGCCGTCGTAGATTAGACTGTGCGTAAGCTCCCTAATCAGGCCTTTAAAAGATCTACCAATCTGACGCTACCCCTTGAATAACGATGGTGAAAGTGCCCCATTTAGGTATACTAATGAGTCTCGATGATACCTAGTTTTCTTTGAACTAGGTATTTTAGGTCTAGTTTACATAAATTTTACCCTTGATAAATCTGACATTTCTACTCTATTTTAGATAGACCCTTTTTACCAAAAGATACCATGGCACCCATTTTTGTAAAACGAAAAATGTCAAAAGACTATATGCTAGGTACTAGGTTATCTTAATAATAGTAAATACCTGTTGTCTTGTCCCATAGTTAATCCTGCACCTTGTTCAACGAGTTTTGTCAAATTTGTTATTTCAGACTTTAGAGCTTGTATCGTCTCTCTGGCTCGAGTTTCTTTTTCATGTGCAGCATCAACCATTTTCCATGCTTTCTCAATTTCCTAGAAAGTAATATATAATTTCAAAATTAGAGAACTTCATCAGATAATGATGTAAGGATTCGTCTCAAATATTCGCTTCACAAATCGCTTCATTTTCACCTCAGAAGAAGTGTTATTGTGCATACAAAGTATGCACAATAACACTTCATCTGAGATGAAAATTGACAGGAATAAAGCGAATTTATAAAGCGAATTTTTCTGAATCCGCCTCTGGGTAGGTATTAAGTGCAGTTGATTCTCAATAAGTGGAACCCTGCAAAAAATGGTTCTAGTTAGCAAATGTTTCACTTAAACAAAGTTGGCAAGGGACCGACGAAAGTTAATGGAACAAAAAAACAAAGAAAAAATTGTTCCACTCAGGATAAGTTCCATTTATTCGGGGTTGCACTTATTTGGGAGACAACTGTATGAGTTAATTATTGATACATGTTTTTCAGATAATGATAACAAAACTTGGTCAATACGAGGTTATTAAGAAGCGCATCGCTTTATAAATTTGCTTCGTTACTATCAATTTTTTATTCAGAAGAAGTGTCTTTAAGGTATATTTTGTATGACACTTCTTCTGGGATGAAAATGAAACTACGATTAGTGAAACGAATAGCGAACAAACCATCAGATAAATAATATCTGATAAGACATTTATTTGAATTATATTAAGTAGAGGGGACAGTAAATACAATAGTATTTAGAATTCCATTCATAGTGTAGAACATCTAAATCGTTTAGAAATTTGAATAAAAGAGAAACCAACTGCCATCGCAGTGTTGAGAACTAATTTCATATCATCTGGTCTCAAAATTTCGCTTTATAAATTTGCTTAATTCATAACAATTTTCGTCTCAAAATTTCGCTTCACAATTCGCTTAATTTTCACCTTAGATGAAATGTTATTGTGCATACAAGGTATGCACAATAACACTTCATCTGAGATTAAAATTGATAGGAATGAAGCGAATTGTGAAGCGAATTTAATTTTTGAGACGAACCCTAGGATGCGTACTTGCATACAATGAAACTTCTTCTGAGATGGAAATGAAATAATTTATGAAGCAAAATAAAGCACATTTCTGAGGTGAACCAGTAAAGACCACATACCTTTTTCAAGGAAGATATTGTTGTTTGATCTTCTTGTGACAATTTTAAAGCTGTTGAAACTTTCGAAGCATTCGCAACAATTTCGGCATTCAATTCTCTACATTTTGACATTAATCTTTTTTCGCTTTCATGTGACTTCTTCAGGGCTCTATGTAACTTTTCATATTCAACTCGAAATTTTTCCAAACTTTTATCTCCTGTAAGCTCATTAAGGACCTACAAAGTGTAAAACAGCATATTAACCCTTTAATGTATAGGTCTGGAATGGTCATATGTACTGTAACAATTCTGCAGCATTAACAATGCTGCAGGATTATTAAGGCGTGTATGCTAATTCTCTAACACTGTTTATTAATGGCTTAAATTCCAATGTAAGTTAAATGGAGGGAAAATTTAAACATAAAACTATTAACTTATTTTTAAATTATCATTTTCCCTTCATCACTTTTCCCTTCATCGATAAGCATAATATATAATATTAACAATTTATTACTTCTACTAATTTCTTAAACTTTGAACCATACCAATGGTACAGATTTTATGTAAATAGACTTACGACGGCAACGAATAATTCACCTTTGTGCATATAAGCTACTTGCATTCCATCCTGTAGGATGGAATGCAAGTAGCCTATATACACAAAGATAAATATCACGTTGTCCCTGGGTTTTTTTATATCAAAATAATAAGAACTACATTTTATTTTAAGACAGTTTCAATCTTTTGCCACACGAATTAGGTTGTTAATTTAATTCGCTTCACAAATCGCTTCATTTTCACCTCAGATGAAGTGTTATTGTACATACAATGTATGTACAATAACACTTCGTCTGAGATGAAAATTGAAAGGAATGATGGAAATTAATAAGCGAATTTTTGAGACGGACCCTTAGTTAGCATATTAGGTTACCTCTTGAAAATCCTTTTCCAGTGCTTCAAAAGCATTTTCTTCAAGGCCAGGTTTACCATCTTTCTCTTTTGCACCCTAAAATAGATAAAAATAAATAGCTATTTCTTATTTCACAAATCAAACATAAATGTTATTTTCAGAATGACGTAATAATATTTTCTCCATTTGAACCCACAATCTTGCTCATCAGTATCAGATCCTCTAATCACTAGGCCACCAAGAGCATCAATATATATTCAGTTGAGTGAATTTTGTGTCATAGACAGAAATTTTCCCCGCCTCTCTCTCTCTCTCTCCCTTTCTAATTTATACGATTTAGAATCCATATATATTTTACATTCACATTAACCAAGCAGATAGTTTGAAGTATGGAAAATTCAGGTACAAAATGATGGTTGGATGTGGCCAGCGCACAGCCCTATATGCTAATTATTCTTGCTTAAATCGAGAAAATCTATTTCTTTCAATAAAGAGTTAGTTTTTGCTTAAGGTTTAGGAATGCTTAACATTAATTTTAACAAGACTAATATTAACCTAATATGTGCAAACCGGTATACATACACATTAATAAAATGTATAGGCTATAGAAATTAAAGGAACATCTAAAGGTGGATTACCACTCAAACCACTTCCACATGCGCACATATGCTTGAGATAGAAAAACATCTACAACATGCGCAGTGTATCCCAAAACAAACGATTGCATCATTTTGCATCACACGATCTGTTGTGAATAAAAGTAGAAACTGTTCCTACTTTTTTTATCTTAAAAATGCTCTTCGGAACAGATCACAAGAAGTTGTAAACAAAAATCGAATCACATTCTTTCTATTGACCCACACAAACTATTATAAAAAGTAATGGAAACAGGCCTGCCAACCTTCATGCATCTGGTATGAAAGTCATGCATTTATGGGATATTCTATCGCCACACCCACATTTTGAATTTTTAGAGCCAATGTCATGCAATTTTCAGATATTGCTACTATTTGTCCATTTTGTTTTAAATAATGTGTGCGCTCGCAGCACTGTCATCTTTAAACGGTCTACTTTGCCTCCGTGTGTATGAAACATGCGCATGTTGCATGATCAGACTCAAAACAAAGTGGATTTTAGTGCCAATAAAAGCAAAGTTTCCGCCAAAGTTTCACATGTTCGCTGTTGGTGCCAGCCTCTTTATTTATTTGCTTTTCACTAGGATTTGTTATTATACGTGTAACAAGGACTTTATTTAGTTATACCCTTGTCTTTTGTATAGTGCGTGTGGTGATTTGTTAAATGCGTACTTCACCATAGTCATTGTTGCAGTTCTCATTTGACCTATTACTACATCACGTGCATTTAGGTATTTCTTATTTTGTTGCAATTTATGTTTTGGTCCCATGGCGATTAGGCATCATACTTTCCACACGTTATACGCCTTTTTTTATCACAGAATTTTTATTGCTATACTAGTGTATATTGCTACAGTTGTGTAGTATTTTGACATTTGACATTTTATATACTTTGTTGTATACGGAGAAGTTATTCTCCATTCATTACAGTGGTTTTTTGGTACATTTAAGAGAAGTTGTTCTCTTATTTGTTTATTGCGGTAGCTTTTAGCTGGGTTATCGCCACTAAATTTTCTACGAGTTGTTTATGAGTACATTGACTGTTATTCAACCCCGTTGTTAATTATTGTTTCACCCTAGCGGCTCCCACATTCGCGATGAATTGCTTGAAAAAAATACTTTCAACCGGATCATACAAAAAACTAAAAATGCAAAAAGGTTCTTTTAGAAGATGTATAATTTAAAAAAATTCTTGGTTACCATGGGGAGCAATTTTTAGGCAGTCACTCCTTTTATTTTCAAAAGGTTGACAGGCCTGTAGTAGTCAGCGCATTATAATGTTGGAGAATTAAAGTTAAAATAACACATGCATGTCACAAAGGTCTGAGTGAAATCCACCTTAAGGGGTCTCTAAAGGATCGCTCACAAAGTATCCACAAAGCCACTTCTTCTGTGATGAAAATGGTACAATTTGCAATGTGAATTTTCCAGATGGTCCATCATTTTGATCTAAACTGAATCAATAGAGATGCTTCTTCCAAAATCCTATGAAACAGAGACGTAAACTAAAAAATTAACAAAACCTAGGAGTTGCTGGGAAAGTTATGGCACTGATGACTTTATTGAGCTTATTAAAATTATTTTTTACCTAAACTTTTTCTGCATAATGTATTTAAGAATAAGCATTAGCACTAAGGGGCTATTTCTTTATGCACATCCAGAACACTCTGTGTGTTTTTATCTGTCTTTCATTGTACTAAAATTACAATGCAATGTCTTCCGGCCCCTTCTAGCATAATAACAGTTTATAAAGAACAAATGTCTGTATAGTTTTCCTCCCTGGTCAAAATTATTTCCAGTTAAGCTTCCATCTTGTGTTTATATTTTGAATATGCACGTCTCAGAAGGTTCTATGATTCTTAGGGACCGTCCACAAATTCGTATCGAAAATTTGTATCAATTTTTATACAGAAGGAGTGTTTTGGTGCATACTAAGTATGCACAAAAACACTCCTGTGTGAAAATTGACAAAGGTTAGCTAAAGTTGCATGTAGAACATGAAAGCGATTATTAACAGCCACAATAGCAAAGCACAAGAAAAACGAAAGCAACAAAACCACCCAGAAATGCAATTGTATAAAAAAAGATCAATGCCCCCTCACGGGAACTGCTTAGCAGATAACGTCATATATGAAGCAACATTAACATCAAATGAATCAAATTACAAAGATTAGCTGAGACATTCAAGAAAAGGTATGCGAACCATAAGAAATCTTTCAAAATAAAAAAGTACGAAACTGAAACTGAATTGTCTAAAGAAGTATGGAACATCAAACGTTCTACTAACGTCCCGCACATTAAATGGAGAATTTTAAGAAAATGCTCGCCATTTAACCGCACTTCAATGAAATCCAATTTATGCATAAATGAAAAATTAGAAATAGCCTTGTATAAGGGAGATAATTCCTGAATAAAAGAACAGAGTCAATTTCGAAATGCCGGCATGTAAATAAACATACTCTCTTGCGGCACGATACGAAGGACTAGATTAACCCATTTTGGGTCAATGTTCCGATTTAGTTCTGGGTTTTGCACCGTTTTTTCAATTTATAGACCGGGTTGGCTTGCGCTAGCAAATTCAAAACACCCCTGTTTACCTGCGATCTTCATTTTCTGGATTATTTGGTTTACTTATCAGTAGGGAAATCCCTGATCTGTTTATCGTATATGTTTTTTGAATCTCTTTGTTTCTGAGCATTTTGCCTGATTATTACGTCATTCAAAGTAATCTTAAGCTCATCTTTTATTCTAAAACCCACAATTCTTGAACAAGAAAGTGAAGCTGGCTTCGGTGATAAACCCGAAAATGACAAAAACAAATGCTTTTGTTTTTCACGCAGTAATCCCTTTGACTACTGCACTGTATGTTACGCCAATATACAAGAAATGAGATCAGGAATATATATTCAGTTACTGTGCGAGAACTTCACAATGGCACATCTAAATTTGGCTGCAATAAGTCAAATCTCCCGACAAGGCTTGACAGAGCTCAGACTTCTCTTTCTTCTCACTCTCTGCACTCTGGGTTCTTATTGGTTTTTGACATGGGTTTTTGACATGATTTTACTCCCTAATTCTTACAGTAATTTTGCCGGGGATTATTTCTATTTTTTCTAATCTTATTGTTTAGTGTTCATAGTATAAACATGTTGCTTCTACAGTACTGTAATTTACCAATTATATAGCTAAATTTTGCTTCAATTTTTTTCATCATTTTCCTACATTGAAACGCCCCTGTAAATTACAATATAACATCAGAACTTTCAGACTTCAAACAGTGAAATTACAAATACTTTTAAAACTGTGTGTTACGTTTCAATGGTGGTTAGATAACGTGTTTTTACCTCAGTTCATCACCATATTTTATTGTATACATATACCTGGAAATTTCTGCTTTTTTCAGATCAGAATATACTGTCTGCATGGAATTGTATTAGTCTGTGTAAGAAGTGGGATAACAGTTCACACAGTAGTACAGGTGCATTATAATCCTTGCTTGGATATATAATATTTAGGATATATATATATTTTTGTTTGACTAGCTAAATAGCTACCTAGTGAGTGAGTGAGTGAGTTTTATGTTTAACGTGGATAACCTCCGAAAGTTCGAGGAACTTATTTCCAGGAGGGACCATGGCTTGCTATTGTTGAAGGCCCTGGAGTATTTAATGCTCTTCTGAGCGACACGACCCACTGAAGGGAAGGTGCTCTCCTAGACAACCCCTGCAACACCCGATGATCACTTTGAACCATCTACCTAATTTCCCTCACATGGTATGGGTTGACCCAAGGAACAGCTTTTCAGACATGATCCTAAGCATGCAGAGTACGAGTTTTGAACTTGACCACTAGGCAATGCTCGCCGCCATAGTTAGCTGCCCAGAAGAGCTGCTTTTATATGGTGGATAAAACTTTATACAGTAGTAGAAAGAAGATAGAGCGAGACTTGTCAAAACACAAAAGATTACAACCTGTATGTATATTCCCACTTGTTTGACTGAATTAGATCCAAGCTAGAATTAGAACTAGAATTAGAACCTGAGTATAAATAAAGTACACACACACACTTTACGATGAACATATCTTCTCTTCTTCTTCTAGTTGTAGGCGAGCATGCCATGTGAGGGAAATTAGGTAGATGGTACAAGGTGATAATCGGGTGTTGCAGGTGGTTGTCTATCAGGAGAGCACACTATCCACTCTTCTCTCTGACTCTGTGGTGTGTCGCTCGCTCTCCCAGAAAGAGCATTAAATACTCCAGAACCGTCCACTTAAGCCGTGGTCCCTCCTGGAAATAAGCGACAGGGTATATCCCTAAGTAAATAAAGAAGCGTTTTTTTTTTACCTCTGTCATTTTCAATTTAAGAAGCAGCACAGGATCTAAAATTCTTCAAGAGTGTTGACAAAATGAAGCGATTTCTCAAATCGCCGCGATCACGGCAGTCATGTTGGTTTATGCTTCGCCTATAGCGACGATAACTTGTAAACAATCAAACGGGTTTTATCGGGGAAAAATCGGTTTGGACAGTTAAGGCAAGAAACCGGGATTTTCGAATCCCCCGATTTTTCAAACTTTTTTGTTTGTCCCTTGGTTGCCATGCACTTGGATCTCCATTAAACTTTCTGACTTCTTCGATTTTTAGTACCCCTTATTTTTACATCTATTTTGTCTGTCCCTTGGCAATTCGAAAAACCGGGGTTCAACTGCAGTAATTTGGAAGTGAAATACTATATACACAAAACTACAATAGAAACGCTTTCTCCATCACTGTGTCTTCTAATCTAAATTTATGGAGGGAAACGATTATTAAGCCACAGATTTCAGACAGTGCATTTATTTTCATAATTTCCGTTTATGCACCATCAGTTAGTGTGAAGTTTTACTAAGAATCTACACGCTTTTTTTTATAAGCACCGAGGAATTTCGCCTGAGATTTTCCGCTATCATAATCCTAAGACGGTGCCATCCAAAATTCCACCAAAACAGCAGAGTTGGGCCCTTAACCATATGCTTCACCTTAAGGTAAATGGCTACTGGGATATATAACACAAAACATACACCATACAGATGTATTCAAACTGTGATTCAAGCAAGAGATCTATAGAAGAAAAACTCAGGGTTGATGTCTTAACAATTTTTTCTTTCTGATAAACAAACGATTCTTGAGCATGGGGCAGTGCTTATCTAGTGCTTAATTTTTGACCGAATTTGAGCCTCTGGTGCTTATAAAAAAACGTGTACTAAGAAAAAGCTCCTAAAAATATACCAACCTCGTAATCAGGACCGTGTTTTCGCTTTTTGATTTTGGGATGGCGTCAAAATAACGTATTTCACTTCCAGAAATCGATTTTATAACAATGACGGAGTGTGTTAAACATCGAAATGGTGAATAGTGTATTACAGTATACTCCCGCCCGGTAACTCGAACACCAGATAACACGAACCATTTTCTTTGGTCCCATGTAGCTAGGAGGATGAACAATAGATATATATATGTTTGAACCTTTCCTCTAATACCTTGTATCTATGCTAATACTTTCTTGTAAAAGTCATCTGATAACTCGAACCAGTCCCCCCCTGCGGCAATCTCATACCCAGGAACGCTTTTTCCCGAAATTCTTCTTTGTAATTACAATCAAAAAGAAAAAAACTGCCCTAGGTACGAGGTTCTCCCCTGTTTCTTCGGATAACTAGAACTTTTTACTCGGGTGGTAAATGAAATAACAAAACATATGAAATAGCGAAATTTAAATTTCTTTCATCATTAGTTTCTACTCAAACCCGTGAAGTAGACTTCGTCCCCAGCGCCTTTCGCTTAGGCAACGAAGCCTTGAGATTGAAGTGTCACTTTTAAAATTCTTCTTGGCACTGATGCAAGGAATGTTTTATTGGGTTGCGGGTAATTTTGATAGTAATGAAATGAAGGTATTTGAACGAGGTTGAGCGAACATACATTTTACATTTATAAGTACATTTGACAAAATTTAAAACATTTAAAAACACTACCAACAAAAAATTCAGAAGAAGCTCTAGTTAATGAACGTTTGGAAACTTTCTCCAACAGCAATAGAAACATTTAATTTCTAGCATATCTCTCCACAAGTTAGTGTGATCTTAATTTTAAAAAAGTTTTACTGTATAAGATTAATTACCAACGTTGGACGCTCGGGGTATTTTATGCTGAAACAGAGAAAGAGCTTGTGGTATACATTAGTCCCAGCACAGTGACGGATCAAGCCTTAGTCAGAGCAACACGAAGAAGAACTAAACGTTTTAATTCTTAATAGCTTTTTGTATGAAGAGACTCATCTTCATACGAAAGCAATTGAAAATTAATGAATGTGAGTCGCTCCATTCTACTGCTGTGACTAAGTAAAAACATTTTCTGAGTCCGCCTCTGGAGTAGAGAAATAACTCTCTCACAGTTTCAGAAAGAGGTAAAATACCATAGGATCGAGGTTGATTAATCTTTTAGTTTTCCAGTATGGGCCCCAGCTATTACAGCCATTACAGGCAGTATTCTTGTAGATATGATTAGGGACCGTCCACAAAATTCGTATCGTAATACGAACCATTTTCATTACTGATGAAGTGTTTTTGTGCATATTAAGTATGCACAAAAACGCTCCTTCTGTATGAACATTAATACGAATTTCCATACGAATTTTGTGGACGGTCCCATAGGGCACGTTTACATGGAAAATCGTTAAGGACAAGATGAACTGTCATGGCTACTGTGATTGGTTAAATTCTTCCGACGGAAAAATTTAACCAATCACAGAAGCCACGACAGTTCATTTCGCCTATAGAAAGTCTTCATGTAAACGTGTCCTTAGGTTGTGTGAAAAATAACCCTGGATGTTACCCTGCATGAAAATGGAGATAATACGTTTCGGATTAGAAATAATTATTTGACATTTAGAAAAAACCTGAAACAAATTTTCCATAATTGTCATAAAATCTAAACTCCTGAAACTGATTATGTACAGATGGAATGCATGGAATGGAATGGAAATGCGATGTTAGATTTTTGAAGGCAAATGTTAGAAAAGTTGCTATATTATAGCATTGTTAAAAGAATTCTTAAAAAGAAAAATGACCAAATAGATTGCCCACAAAGTACTTAATACTACATTTAACTCATTTCTCCTATGATCATTTCTCAACGTATGATCAGAAACCAGTGACGGACTAGACATAGTCAAAGCAGCTAGAAGGAGACTAAAAATTATTGAATTCCCGCCCGCTGAAAGCGAAGGGAATTCTTTAATATAGACCTTGGCTTCTCTACGACTCAAAAATTACTT
>JAUCNQ010114379.1:0-11302 GCA_032352715.1 Bougainvillia muscus | reverse complement strand
ATAACACTTCATCTAAGATGAAAATGAAGCGAATTACGAAGCGAATTTAAGCGAATTGCTAAGCGAATTTTTGAGACCGTCACGATTGCGGGAAGAAATTTTCGAGAAAGATATTTTTGTGAAATTTTTTTCTCTCGCAATTTTGCCCCTAAATTGCGAAAATAAATTTAAAGCTAATACGCAATGATCGCAAAATTAAATTTCGTAAAATAAGCTAATATTGTTTTTTGTTTATTACGGCCTGTTGCGAAAATAAATTGTTTATGTTTACTTTTTGTGAACATTTGTCACGATGATTTTCTTGCTTTGCAAAAGAATCGCAAAAATAAATTCTGTCAAATGTTACCTTTTTAACATTAACGCGAAAATGAATTCCTTAAACATAAGCATCCTTCATTAAACATAAATTAAAAATCAATTTTGCGAATTACACTGTTCAATGCTTCGAGCGCGAAAATCATTGCCGTGAAAATATTTTACCTTTTCTTATCTTTGTCGGCCAATTTTTTTTGCTCGGTGACCAATGTTATGTACGACAAAATAATATGTCCTACGAAAATTATTGTTCAAATATTAATTTTCAAAATTGGCCAGATTCGTTATTTTTCTCAAAAATGCTAACTCTATTTACTAAATTTTTGAATGGTGGGAAAATTTTGTCCGACAAAGATTAAAATCTTTTAATGCCGACCTTCGTGGAGTGGTTACGATATTTTTTTTGATCTTTTATCCACTGGCAAGGTATATTTTGGGTAAGTAATACGGTCAGACAAGTGCCCTTACATCAATGTTTTTCACACAATTGTTTAATAATATAAGAAGATAGTCAAAAAAACACAACAAATCCTTTAGTTTTTAATCAACTAATCAAAAACAAGAATTCAACAAATTCAACACCAATTGCAATAATATGATTTGTCCTCAATTTCATATTTTAAGAAGATTTGTTCAGATCTATTAAAAATGTTGTAATTGTCTGACCACATTACTTAACATCTTTGATATAAAAACAAACTTTAAAACACGTCCATGGAAACTGTGCTTAAAGCTGACGTCAATCTAGTTTATTTTTAGAATATCCTGTTTAAATCACTGTGCAAAGCAGGATTAGCTAATCTCCAAATTTACTTTTTAATTACAGTAACAAATTCAGACCTAAACAGAGCAACAAGATGGAGACTAGCACTAATTATTTTTAATAGTTAAACAATTGATCGTTAGCCTAACGATCAATTTTTTAACTATTAAAAATTAATGACTCCTGTTCTCCATTTTATTGCTATGACTACGCGTTCAGTATCCGCCTATAAATTAACTGCCATTATTTCACACGCGAGAGGTAGTGCAAGAGACCACGGTACAAATAGTCGTAACCAATGAACTAAAAGTTACCAGAATAAAACTCACGCAGATGGACAGTAGTTTCAATAATGTGATGTTAGTTCGCACCTCCCAATTTATGCTTAATTTTCTTTATTTTACAAGTTTGATGGGGGCATGGGGGGATTATTGTATCAAGAACGTTCAATTTCGTTTCATTTTACATTGCAATAAATCCAACTGCATCCACGCGTTTATACAGTCATTCCGCTTCGGATAAATGTTTAAAATGTCTTGGGTAAACAAGGTAATAAATTTACCCTTCTTTCAAAATACGAATAAATATTTACTGGACCGGAAATTCAAAGATATATCAGACGTTCAAAAAGCATTGTTGGGTTTATCTGGAATATTATTGTCTGTTTATATGTAGACGCAAGGTTAGTGCAATATAGGTTGAGCATTCGCAATCTCGTTGAAGGACAACATAAAAAATCATATGTCCTCTGCTGATATTTTATATCGCCAGTATATCGCCAGTAGGCCTTTTAACATGTTCAAATTGCGTGAAATATCAATCCCTGGCATCGAGGTTGGTGAAATATAAGAATAATTCGTGCAGTGGCGGATTTAGACCCAGACTAAAGCTAATTACTAACTAATTTTAAAAGGTTTACAATCATTAAAAATTAATGACCTTTTTTCTTTAAGTAATTGCTTTGACTGATTGAAGCGCGTTTATGGAGAACATCAAGAACGATAACTAGAAGCTTTATGTATGATGATTGGTCTTATGCTGATTGGTCTTCATACATAAAGCATTTAAAAATTAATGAGTTTGACCAACTGTCAATAATCCTAAATAAATACTTGTAATATAAATATTTGTCTAAATAAAGTGAACTCAAATTGATACGGTAAATCTTCTAATAAACGCCCGGGGCGTTTATTAAATGTTGAAGAGTTTAAGGGGGGGGGGGCGTTTATCGGAGGGAGGCGTTTAAAAGAGAGAGGCGTTTATAAAAAATTTGACAAAACAGAGATTTTAAAAATCGAACCAACGGGGACTTTCGTGCAGAAAACGTACCATGACAGTAGGATTTGGGGTCTGATGAATATCCGAAAAGAAATAGTCCGCAACGATAGGTCTCATTGGACTACTAGGTCTTACTTCCCCTTGTAGAATACGAATTATATCACAAATTGTAATAGAGCATATTTTGCCTAACTGATTTCTACACCCTACACTTACCTAAAATAGGCCATATTACGATTTTTCTAATAAACGCCCCTTTCTGGTGAGGGCGTTTATTAGAGGGAGGCGTTTATAAACATTTTTTATTTTTAGGGGAGGCGTTTATAAGAGGGAGGCGTTTAAAAGAGGGAGGGCGTTTATTGGAGGATTTACCGTACAGAAAATTAAAAAATTAATTATAACAAATACATTATCGGGCATATCTTTGTCGGATACGTCCTTGGTCGGACAAAAGTGACGAAATTTATTAAAAGCGTCGAAAATTTTGTCCGACGAATATTTTGTCCGACAAAGATATGCCTATGTCCGATACTTTCAGCTAAAAACATATTTATTGTCGGTCAAAAGTGACGAAATCTTTGTCCAACGAAATATTTTTTCCGACGAAAATTTTGTATTACAAAGATACATGTATGTTCGATAAGGTAATCATTAGACTTTTAAAGGGGTAAATGATAATTTTATTATATTATTAAAATTAATGACTTTTGTTCTCCATTTTTCTGCTGTGACTAGTCTACTGTGTGCTCTGGATTCGCCTGCGATGATATGTTCAAGACTTTTGCAACAAGATGCTGGAAATAAGAAATTGTCTTAAAAAATTCACTATCTGAATTCACTTAAATATCAATTTTCAATCCGAAGACGAAGTGTCTTTGCACATTGTATTCACGACACTTAATCTGAAATAAAAAAGAAAAACGATTTGTACAATTAAAGCCAAATTTTAAGAGGAACCAACCTCGAATCCAGAGCCTTTTATCTCTTTTTTATTATAATCAAAAAGAGAAAAACGGCCCTGGGGACGAGGTTGAAGAGGAACCCTTAGCCAAACTTACAAACGTACGGAGCAGATTTTTTGCAGTTACATCATAGCAATTTATAGTATGGGAATATCAATCAAGAGATATAATATATCTTTTGATTGATATTTCCATACTATAGATTGGCGTAGAAAAAAAAATGATAATCTTATGAGTGTGTAATTATTGAACAGGAGATAATTAAGGAAAATCAACTAATCCAGGGCTTCCGTAACTTGGAATATGACAATCCAGCACTGCTGTATCCGGACTTTTTTTTAGTCCGTATTCGTCCGTATTAAGACAGAATGCTAGCATTCTGTCTTAATACCGACGTATACGGACTGAATACAGGAGTAGACGGGCTGTATAAAGGTCCGGATACGGCTGGATTTTATGACAATCCAGTTGCGACTAATCACTACATGAAAATCGAAATGATCTATTTCAGATTACATATGATTATTTGACATTTAGGACACGTTTACACGAAGACTTTCTATAGGCGAAATGAACTGTCGTGGCTTCTGTGATTGGTTACATTTTTCCGACGGAAAACGGTTTTCCACGTAAACGTGTCCTTAGAGAAAATCTGGAACTGAGTTTCTCTAAATCAATGTCATATAATCAAATGTAGATTTTCTCTAAACGTCAACTAATTATGCAATCCGCAACGGTTTGTTCCGATTTTCATAACGTAGTGTTTGTTTTGGTGGTCTGTATTTTCCATTGTTTTGGCTTGTCAAAACGATTGATTTGAATTCTTTTTGGGGTATTTTACGTAAATTCTTTTAAGAATTATTTTAAATTTGACCAAAACTGTTTTGAATATCTCTCGGACAGAAAAGCATTCCATTATTATATATCAGCGGGCGTATAAAAGAAGTGGCATATCTATTCATTGCAAACCTATTGGATAATTCTAGCAGAGTCTTGAGAGACATTGTGTTTTATCTAAAACTTGTATGCATTTTTTTATTTTTTTTAGAATTGGATTGATCAGCCACGCAGTCCATTCAATCGACTGTTAGAAAAATGTGACTCAGGCCAGATCACTACAGAACAGCATTCAATTCTCCAATTAGCTTACCCAGTATTAAAGAATTTTACAAGAAATGTGGAATAAACTATGCGAAAAACAAATACCGTAAAAATAACAATACTAACGCGCGATTCATTCAAGTCCCAAGAAAAGTCTGGAAAAAAATACAAGAAGAGATTTGCAAACAGAAGTATCAAAAAGCTAAAATAAAAAAGAAGAGCTTCAAAGGATTTTACGCTCAATCCAGTACTTCATGGACAACGGACCCGTGGAACTAGTGCAAAGGATTTATTTAAAGCGTATTGGAATACAGAGTGTTTAAAAAGAGATTTCAATGCCAACAGATTTTGCCGATCCTTGCAGCCATATTATTTACGTCGAAAAACTATTTGTTCACAATAAAACTTACGTTTTTCATCCAAAGCGTATACTTTAACAAAGACAAACTTCAAAATTTGTTGAACACTATTCCAAGCGACGCCTTGACAAAGGATAAATAAACAACAAAGTATCGTTATCTATGATATAGATGATTTAGAGACACTTGTACCAAAGGTGACAGGGATGAAAGGTTGTTTGGCAAAGATTACCAGTTCTAAATTTGTCGCTTACTTGCTGGATATATAAAAAAGAGAAGTGTAATAAGCAGCTGTAAAGATGAAGCTCGCAGTTCAAAAGCAAGTTCATTTAGAATTATGAAGCAGTTGGTCAGTAAGAAGTGACATTATAAACTTGAGGAAATCGAAAAAATCAGGAACGAAACAAAAGGAATAAAATTGAAACCAGACATCTTTCCTGAATTAAACTGAACTTAACATCTACACAAGAGTACCTTTGTCTGCACACACGACGCTTGATCCTGAAGATGAGAAAAAGTGTATGGGCAAACTTATATGAATCCCTCTTCGCTTTTTCTATGAAAGCTACGCGAGCATTAGAACTAACGGAAACATAATTTGTATACAAGAGTATGAGTACACGCGACATGATTTACCAGGGAAGATGAGAAAAAGGGCATGAACGTGTTTGCGGTATCCCTCGTCGCTTTGGGGCAACGAAACATAATTTGGTTGGTACCAGATGATAAAATTGACACGTTTTGAAAGCAGTTGCTCCTTCGGAGCAAGTATATCAAAATTTGCCGACTGCCAGTTTTTTTTGGAATAGACTTTGATTGGACATCGAATCAAACGAATCCGATTCACAAAGGACAAAGCAAATGCATAATTTCTGGCCTCGTTTCCAAAACATTTTATGCCACGATGCTTACATCTCAGAAGACATTTTGAGCATTTTCGCTATTTATTTCAGAGTTTATCCCTTTTGGGATACATTGTCTGATGTGTATATGTTATGTCATGAAAATTTATCTAATTGAAAAGGAAATTAAACGTTACTTTGATGAGTATAATATTGGCCAAACATTGATAATTTGAGGAAATAAATTATTACCTCACTTATGTCAAGATCTGTATGGATTTAAAATCGGAATATCGTTGAAATTTTCTCTACAATATACTTCACTCACTCTGAGTGCAATTTACACAGCTCGCTGTTGGATTCCCATTAAAGAAATACTAAAATAGCTTCCTCAAAGGTATTTACAATAAAGAAATTTAAACCCTATGTTATTATTGCAGTATGAATTTCTTTGATAATAAGATGCCTATGAGATTTATTTTATAGTGATTAATCAGTGGGTGATAATTTTATGGTTTAATCATATGTATTGATTATTAGTTCACCTTTCTAATGAGTTTATGGATGAAAGAGATGTTGGAATCTATCTAAACACATTTCTTGAGACAAAGAAGACTGAGAGTGAGAGTACTTTTTCTCTAAAAATGTCATCAGATAAGACTGGACTTAGGGATCGATTAGTTTTCATTAAATTGAATCCAAAAGTTCTTGTTGCTGGTTAATTGTGCGGGGATCCGACGCGTGTATGCTGAGGCTAACGCAAGCTGAATTTAGATAACATTTTTTCACAATTTATTCACATACAGACAAAACGGATAACTATTCATTACAAAAGATTCCTTTATTTTAACTTTGCTTACTCAGCTCATGGCTACAAATATATAAATGCAATTCCTTCAAAGGGTCCAGTTTGGCCCACAAATACACAACCTTCAAGTTCTTCTCTTGACTTTGTTTTGGATGTTAGGTTGGCTAACCTTGTATTTTTCTTTTGCTTTTATAGTTTGAAATGAAAGAAACATGTTAAATCTATGTGTCATATTGTTTGTCATTTCTGTTTCAACGGCTTGTTGCGATGAAACTAATCCTACCGGGTTCAATGAAACTCTAGAGAAAGAGAAATTCAAAGAGTTTTTCATCAAAATATACAAACTGCGGTTGACACCTGACGCTAATATTACAAACGCAACTCATACAAGGAGCAGAAGATCAGATACTTTAGTGAGATTCTATGATGCTGAGCAAAAAAGAGCCAAATGGGAGCAAATTGCTGCAAGCGATGAACTTGATAAAGAAACTGTCAATTTGATCGCGGAAAAAGCTTGGAATCCTGCTGGAAAGATCGTTCGAAAAACATTCGTTAAAGGAGGCTCCATTGCTGGAGGATTCGCTGGAGCAAATATTGGAGCAGTTTTAGGAGCAACTTTAGGATTAGGAAACCCAGCCTTCGTGATTGCTGGTGTTTTTATTGGTAAAAAGTTTGGTCAGGAGCTTGGTGCTCTTGCAGGTGCAATCGCAGGAGACTATGTCAATAATTTTATCGCCCATAATATCATCGCTGATTCGGTTTTGTTACCTTTGGTACAAGAATTCACGAGCTTTATAGAAGGGTTCAGTGACTCTGATGATACCAACTGCCGCAGCGACATGTGTTCGTTGGGTTATGCTGAATATAATTGTAAATGTATAGCATGCAACGGTCCAGGCCAATACAGCAATAAAGGAGACTCGTTTTGCCGGACATGTCCTTTGGGCAAAATTCCATCCGGTTCTTATTACGATAATGCTCCTACTAGATGTGTTAATTGCCCTAGGGGTAAGTTTGGAAAAAGTGATGGGAAATGCCACAGCTGTGCAACACAGGGACCAATGAGATATAACTCTCTTGAAGGACAAACGACATGCATTGATTGCCCTTTAGGATCGTATCCGAGTTCACAAAGAATCGATTGCACTCTATGCTCTTGCAGACGATGCTCCAGGGGAACTTTTGGAAAAAGCGATGGAAAATGTTACGATTGTAAAACAGAAGGTCCGTTGAAATATTCAGACGTGGATGGGGCGGCAAGTTGTAAAACATGTATAGTTGGTACGTCTCCGTACCCAACTGAGGGTCCTAAAGAATGTGAAAAATGCAGGTCAGGAGAATTTGGAAAATTGGACGGGAAATGCTATAACTGCAAGGATGAAGGACCAATGAGATACTCAGATGCATATGGATCAACTGTATGCAAGACATGTCCATTAGGTACCATTCCGGTTCTTTCATACAGAGGACCTTATAAATGTGAACCTTGCGATTCTGGTACTTATGGCAAGAACGATGGAAAGTGCCACGACTGCAAAAACGTAGGACCGATGAGTTATTCGGATATTGAAGGAGCATCCCTTTGTAAAACTTGTCCGCTTGGTAGTTATCCGTATGAAACCACTCAGCCCTTTATGTGTTTCAAATGTTCGGTAGGTTTTTACGGAAAGAGTGATGGAAAATGTTATAAATGCGATGGCCCCATGTCCTATTCTGACGATGAAGGATCAGTCTCGTGCAAAACATGTCGTGTGGGTTCACAAGCATTTAGAATCCCAGGTTCAACTGTGCAAGTCAATTGTATATATTGCCTTGCATTTCCAGGAACTGTTGGTACTACAAGAGGTTGTTTGAGACCTGACCAGGTAGTAATGACGTCGACTACAGCTGCTACTTCTACAACAACGACATCTGACGACCGAACAACACAACAACAACAAAACCCGATAACAACCACTACAGGTTCAGAAACGCACACAACACGACCGATCGCACCGGTCTCTTCCACAAAAAAGCATTCCTTTACGATAATTACAACGACACAACAGACTACCCAACCAAATCCTGTCGTCACAACAAAACAAACGTCGCCGACATCGAATAACCCGACAACACCTTTTCAAACAACTTCGAATTCAACAGGTAACTATGGTAACCAAACATCGTCGTCGACAGCAACTTCAAAAATCACAGCGGATCACCTCATTACTGCTGTTTTGTTATCAAGTAGTCTGCTGCTGATTTTGACACAAAAAATGACATGAAATTTTTCCGATATATAGTTGCACCTACAGTATATCAATATAATACGATGAACAATGAATTTTCGCAAATTACTATTGCACTAACCTAGTTCAATTTATTTAATTTAGCATTTTCTACATCTCAATGCGTCTCTTACTCCAACAGGTTGCCATCCCATCGATTAGATGTTCACATCTAGTGGATGGTAATTTCCTGGCCTGCTAAATTTCATCATAATTTTTTACTCATTGTACAAGTTCCCTCATATTGCAGACAAATAATTTATTGAATTGAATTTAATTGAATCTTACTTACACTAGTACTTCACTTAGCTCAACTTAACTTAATTTTTTCGGCGTCATATTTTGTTAATCACTAATTTGAGTTTGGTGTAATTGGAACAATGGCCACTATATCCAATGTCTTTATTCGAGGCACGTTTATTAGATTATTGGATGTAAAATTGCCATTTTTCGAATTATATCATGCATCTGATCTTAAGCCAATCTTGTTTCCCGATGTAAGTTCATGTCCTTTTGTTACCCCATATCTAATTTTATATCACTATGCGTCTCTTATTGATGTTCCTTCATTTAGTGTGATTCCCATTTTATATTTTTTGATATACTATCCAATCTTTACTCCTTGTCTTACCCTAATGTGTAGACTATTTATTTAAGATTTTCACTGTTCAGAGTTTATATATTTTATTTTATGTTAGTTACTTACACTAGTATTTCACTTAGCTCAACCTAATTTAATATTTTTCGGCGTCATATTTTGTGAATCTCTAATTTGAGTTTGGTGTAATTGGAACAATGGCCATTATCTCCAATGTCTTTATCCGAGGCACGTTTATTAGACTATTGGATGCTAATTTGATGCCATTTTTCCAATTATATAATGCATCTGATCTAAGCTCATCTCTTGTTTCCTGATGTAAGGTTTTCAAGCCCCCAATGTTATTTCTTTCGATCATTTTATCGTTGACGATATCCTCTTGTATCCTTATTCTCCCTATTAGCTACTTTACAATTTTATTCTTCCCTTAACGTTTATACTCGTCACTAGCTTCGGTCTGTATATGTTGCATCATAGCAATGCTAATTTTTTTCTTAGTGTTACTAGTATTGTTATTTTTTTAAGCACGAATTGCATATATACGTCATTTATATTCTTGTAAGAAGAACCAATATTTTTTGGAGACAAGAAGAAATCGTTAAATTAAAAAAAAAAAAAATAACACTGAAACCTGGGAAATTGGTCTCTGTAAAGGTTCGAAATATACGCCTAAATTTAGATTTCTGCCTTTTAAATTTTTAGGACAATTTGCTATGTATATCTGTTAATATTAAGTTTTAGATGCTACTTTAGGCGTACAATTTTCGAGAGCAGAAACTTCGCGCTTTTTAGCCTTTTTCGCGAAAGCTTATTTTTCGTCGGACTAAATTATTTCGTCGGATACTTAATTTTCGTCACCTCCAAAAAGTTTTGTCACTTTTGTCCGACATTATTTTGTCCGATAAGGTATGCTTTTGAATATTCTGAAAAGGGCTATTCACGAAAAATCCTTAAAATGTTCGAAAAGTGAAATTTTAAAATTTGAAACTGTATGTTAATTTTAGCACTGAAAAGTCTCTTTAAAGTCAATTGATAACTAATACTGTTTATCAAATTTGAAAAGAATTTGTCACCTTCTTAGTCATTTTTCAGCTGAAAACTTCCG
The DNA here is from genome assembly GCA_032352715.1 of Bougainvillia muscus. NCBI lineage: Eukaryota > Metazoa > Cnidaria > Hydrozoa > Anthoathecata > Bougainvilliidae > Bougainvillia > Bougainvillia muscus. Next base: position 904 of record JAUCNQ010114379.1, on the reverse strand, counting down.
TTTTTACTCTTGATTCGCGAAAGTTTATATCGTAAATTTCGCGAAAATTTGTACGCCTAAAGTATGTCGTCGGTTCTTAAAGGGTTATTAACCCTGTCAAACTCTGAATGATTAAATACACTTGTATATAGGAGCACTTTTAATTGTTATCAAAATTTGTATAGGACTAAAACTTCTCAAATGACGAACTCAATTGAACCACCTGTAGCTTATCTCCTTTGTCATCCTTGGTCCACCAGACCCACTGAGATGCACCAAAAAGCCTCCAAAAGTTTTATGGATGAAGACCAGGTTAACGGGTGTGTATCAGTTCGGTCTATATTGCAGAGAAGCGCTGCGCTGCGGAATCTGACATCGCTCATGAAAAAGGAGTAGTGTTTGGATTCAAACGTTGTTATATAGACCTCTTCATAAATGATGTCACGAGCAACGACTGCCTCGTTTTGAATTGAGTGCTATATGGTAACCGAATTCCAAGGGAGCAGCTTATCAAAACTTGACTCCATTGATAGATGGAACCTTTCTTCATACGGAATTCCGTCATTCGATAATTCGGCCAACATTTTTCCTCCCTTAGGACTTCGACTGTAATCATATTTTAAATAATCATCAGTATTCTGATTTCATAAAAACCTCTAGTTTTTTATACGAGCTCGTTTTTCAACAGCTGTTTCTAATTTTTATCATACACATCAATCAGTGTGTAACAGCAAGTCCTTGGTAACAGCTAATCTTCAGAGATCATCTACATTTCAATTCCAACACCACTTTCTCGTATCGCGAATCGTACTATTTTTATCACAGAAGAAATGCCTTTATTCCTTGTATGGCAGTGGCGGATCCAGTCCTAGTCAGAACAGCACGATGAAGAACTAAACATTTTAATTCTTAATAGCTTTTGTAT
>JAUCNQ010114368.1:0-11307 GCA_032352715.1 Bougainvillia muscus | reverse complement strand
CAATCCTGCAGTTTTCACTGCAGGATTGTGTTAGTGAGTGTAACCATTTTAGGACGATGTGCAAAAAAAGGTTAAAAGTATTGCACTTTCGCAGAACACATATGGCTTAGGAAAGAAGAAATGGCAAGTACTACTATGGCAGCCAAGCGTCATGGAAGACAAGCACCTGGTCGACCAAAAAGAACGTTCATCTATCAACCGACTGAGGAGACCGGGTGCAGTGTTCAGGAATTGCCTAGTGCCATAAGCAACAGAACAGAATGGAGAAAGCGTGTCATAGATGTCGAGCTAGCACGATCCAGTAAGTAAAGTTTCACTATATTACTAGGTCCTACTGACCCATGCAGAATAAGGGTTATCTTACAAAATTTTGAGAAAAGCACAATTAACGTACATAATGTAGCCTCTTAAGTTTTAAAAACAACCTAATTGTTTTAAGGAAAAAAACTAGAATAGTCTTTTGTTTTCGAAATTTTAATGAAAACAAGTTCGAAAATGAAATCCCAGTGAAACTTTTGGTACTTAATGTATGTGCTAAAATACTGCGTTGCTCCAATATTTGTATTCGTAGTTTCAAACTGCACGTTGATGTTCTCACTATATCCAAAGAGTTTGCTATCTCTAAATTTAATCCTTTGTTAGAGATTTACTTATTAGATAATTAGCTACTTATTTATAATACAAATGTTGATGGACCACCGTTGGTATTGAGTCTTAAATAAAGCATGTTATTATCTTAAGCCCTGTTTTTTAAGCCCTGCACAGTACCCCCACCCCCTCCTCTTCTGGGAAGCTGGTAGGCAAGGGGGGGGGGGGGCTTTTTTGAAAGACAACCATTTCTTTTCTTTACAAGATGATGCTGTTATCAAATCAATGTTCAAATTTCTTTGTTACTTCCAACGTGTTGCTTGGGAAGTGCGTTTTCTGCCATTCTAGTACGGTGCAATTTCAAATTATTAACTTCGGTGCCCACCCTGAGGGCGCCTCATGGAGACATTCTATACACAGGCAAAACGTGCCTCCCTACCCCTCACATTCAAACTCGGTGCACGGCCTCACCCCGCCTTGTTAAATTACCAAAACTATTATTTTTAATAGTTAACAAATGATCGTTAGCCTTTAAAAGGCTATCGTTCAATTAATAAATTATTAAAGATTTATGAGTTCTGTTCTCCGCTTCTCCGTTCTTCCCTTTATTGCTTTAACTAGGTTAGGAACCGTCTCAAAAATTCGCTCAAATTCGCTTAACAATTTGCTTCATTTTCACCTTAGATGAAGTGTTATTGTAACACTAAAGTGTTACAATAACACTTCATCTGAGGTGAAAATTATTAGGAATTAAGCGAATTGTTAAGCGAATTTAAGCGAATTTTTGAGACGGCTCCTTAAAGCGTGTTGTGCATCCGACTATGGATTCAGATGAAAATAGATTTATGAAACAAAGTTATATTTTAGTGTTTTATCAAGTATATGCGATATTAAAGTCGGGATTTATAACACATTTCCAACATTACCTTAGGTATTTCCACGTCTGGTCTGTATTCCCAAACTTTTTGTCTTCTCTCTTTTTCAAGCTGATATATAACCGGTTTTTCTTCGTCCGTAATTTGTTTTCTTTCTCCGACAACATCAGGTTCTATAGTCCTATATATAAAAAACAACGTGGCTAAGTAGTGGTGAGTCTAAGCAATATTTAGAGTATGACCTGCACAAAATCCAACTGTATCCGGACTTTTTTTCAGTCCGTATTCGTCTGTATTAAGACAGAATGCAAGCATTCTGTCTTACTACCAACGTATACGGACTGAATACAGTAGTAGACGGACTGTATAAAGGGCCGGATGCAGCTGGATTTTGCACAGTGATTACCACTGGTGGATTCAGACTTTTAATAGTTAACAAGTGATCGTTAAAAGGCTAACAGAGGCGGATTCAGAACATGTTTTTACTTAGTCACAGCAATGAAATGGAGATTCAAAGCATGCTTAAAGTCATTAATTCTAATAGCTTTCTGTATGATGATGGTCTCGTAAAAGCCATCATGATACAGAAAGATATTAAAAATTAAAACTTTCAGTTCATCTTCGTGTTGCTCTAACTAGAACTGGATCCGCATCTGTGTACAGCCATTTGTTAAACTATTAAAAACTGATATTTTTTGGGGCCTATTTTATTTGCTTTGACTTGATTAAACGTGCACTGCACGAAATCCAACTGTATCCGGACTTTTTTTCAGTCCGTATTCAGTCTTAAAACCGACGTATACGGACTGAATATAGGAGTAGACGGGCTGTATAAAGATCCGGATACAGCTGGATTTTGTGCAGTGGTGTTCTGGATTTACCCAATGATTACGCTGCACAATTTAATGTTTTTATATCAATGTAAGGTGATCAAAGGCGGACTCAGAACATGCTTTTACCTAGTCAAAGCAATAGAATGGAGATTGAAAGCATGCTCAAACTCAATAATTTTTAATTGCTTTCGTATGTATATACATACAAAAACAATTAACAATTAAAACGTTTGGTTCTTCATCGTGCTGTTCTGACTAGGGCTGGATCCGCCACTTGTGATTGTCTATCGGAAAGGTGTCTGTGTATATCTGTCTGTATATATTTTCTGAATCGTATGTAAATTCTATTATACAACGGGATTATTATTTTTTTTTGCTTAACTAACTCAACGGAGAAAAAAATTTATCAAACAAGTTTTGTACATGAAAACTACGGCTCAGTGTAGCTAAGGTTGCGTGTTAGTCCTTGCATGGCGGGGATACCGTTAAAATAGTATCTTTTTTCAGTTTCCTAGAGATTTTGGGTTAACATTATGGAAAACATGTGATCAGGTCATCCAACAATTTCTCCGAAGTCTGGAAAGACGATTTTGTAAAAACCGGGGGTGAAGATTTTCATGTTAATCAAATAATTCGCAGTGTTTTTCTGTCCACATAAACCACGGTCCACATAAATTACAAAATAACGATCGAAAGCACAATTTTTTTATTCTAAATTATTTCCGCCGCCATCCAAGACCATATGTGAATTTTTTTACCCCCCCCCCCCCCCTGATTTCGGTTTTCAACAATTTTCTGGGCGGTTTTGTGCTGAACATGTTCGTAAATTGCTCAGTCAGCGAGAAACTGTTTTATTTTACCGCATAACAGAAGCGGATTTAGAACATGCTTTTACTTAGTCACAGCAGTAAGTGGAGTACTCAAAGTCATTAATTTTAATTGTATTATGTATGTCGCTAGGTCTCTAAAGACCCAGCGTCGTACATAATATAATTAAGAATTAACAGTAATTATACACCATCGCAATGCCCTGACTAGGGCTAGATCCGCCACTGCATAAAACAAAAAGATAAGATCATTTTTGTTTTTAACCAGCTGTTTAAGTTCAAACCTTTTAAACTCTGAGTGGCCATAACTCGCTTATAACGTAATTTTAGAAAAATACGAAATCGCCAAAAAATCTCTTAGATAAGTTGCTTTTGAAATCTTGCATAAAAAACATAGGCTATTAATCTTCCTTTATAAATTGTGAATACAGCCTTAACTACATCAAGGGCGCGCTCTAAGTTCTCCTCAAAGAAACCTATTTCTCCCGAAACGTATATACACGTGATTCTCATGTCATATTTAACTATCTGTTGCCTCAAATTCTTTTTTAAATAATTTACAGTGATTTACAGAATGCCAGTTATGTGAAAAACCCTTGCACAAAAATTATTTAATTTAAGAAAAAACGAAGAAAAAAAGGTTTTGAAGATATCATTGGTTCAAACGAAGGTCATACCGTCGAATTTGAGGGTTGCCCATGGGGACTTACACGCCCAAGTGAGGAAAAAATTTAAAAAATGTTGTTGAAATATCATCGTTTTTGGGGTTTTTTTTATCAATCAAAGATTGTTTACACAATATTATTTTATTAAACAGAAGCCATTAATTTAATAGAAGCTACTTTTAAACAACAGGTATTTAATAAAAAAGGATTTAACGTTTTATAAATATGCTTATATAACCCAAAATAATTAAAGAATTATATTTTTGATTTCAAAAACTTAATCTACGGAAAAAATTATACAAAAAACTTTCAAAAGCCAGTTTTTCATTTTATCTCGACTATATGTTAGGCAGTTACCTTAATCTATAAGCCATAATCTAAATCAAGATTAGCTTAATTTTATTACATTATTAACGACCCAATTCTATATTTAATGAGCTATTAGGGACCGTCTCAAAAATTCGCTTAAATTCGCTTAACAATTCGTTTCATTCCTAATAACTTTCACCTCAGATGAAGGTGCAAATGAAGCGAATTGTGAAGCGAATTTAAGCGAAATTTTGAGACGGACCCTTACAACTTAATGAGTTTTGTTGTTAATTTTACTGTTGTGACTAGGTTAACCACATGCCTGATGGTAACAAAATGGTCTAACACACTTAAACAATCCAGAAGCAAAATCCTTCAATATTGTTCAGGTGTGTGACCATTTAATAGACGCCAGATATTACAGGGTTAAAGCATGTTTTAAAACCTCCTTTTCATACGTAATGTTATAAATTGGTCATATACGCTTTAACAATCCTGCAGTATTTGCTGCAGGATTGTTTAAGTATGTGTGACCATTTTACAACATCATGTATAAAAGGGTAAATTCGTACCTGTTAATGTAAACTTCTTCTTCTCTTTTATATCGTGTTGGATTTAAAAACTTTTGAACTGAAGGAGGCTGGGAACTGGATTGTATTGGAGCACGTGGTATTAGAAATAGTCGTTGTTTTATTTCTCCGTGTTCAACGTCACTTTCTGTTGTTGTAGTGCTGATGTCATCAATTTTATTATTTTTAGATAATTCACAACCCATATCTAAAGAATAATTCGCCACACTGCATTAAAATCGGGATAATATGATTCCGATTATAGAGGCGGATTCAGAAACATGCTTTTACCTAGTCACAGAAATAAAATGGAGATTCAAAGCATGCTCAAAGTCATTAATTCTCATAGCTTTCTGTATTGCGATGGTCTCTTAAGAAAGCTATTAAGAATTAAACTTTTTAGTTAGCTCTTCTTCGTGTTGCTCTGACTAGGGCGGGATCCCCACTGCACACTCCATGAATATCGGGATAATTTTACTCGTCACAGCGCAAAATCCAGCCGTATCCGGACCTTTATACAGTCCGTCTACTCCCGTATTCAGTCCGTATTCGTCGGTATTAAAACAGAATACTTGCATTCTGTCTTAATACCGTAAATACGGACTGAAAAAAAGTCCGGATACAGTTGGATTTTGTGCAGTGCATGTTGTATGGGATAGTAGCAAGCCATATTTAGATTTATAAGATCAGCTTGAAAACTCATCACACACAAACAGTAATACGACTTTAAAAGTAAGAGCAGACACTGTAAATGCGTTTTTTCTCTAAGCTACATAGGATATGAAAAAATGTTTATTTCTTTGCTAGGTCTGGAACTACTGTATCTAGCTAGCTAGCTAGCGCTGTTTACGAGCTAGCAAAGATAGCCAAATCAATTTCAAATTTAAATAGATAGATAGTCTTCTCCAAGATGGAGGCTTCAGTGGCTGATCCAGCCCTAGTCAGAGCATTACGATGGAGCACAGTTAATTTTAATTCTTAATAACTTTATATATGACAATGGGTCTTTAGAGACCCATTGTCATACATAAATTTATTAAAATTAATGAGTTTGAGTATCCCTCTTACTGCTGTGACTAAGTAAAAGCATGTTCTGAGCCCGCCTAAGGCTTACACATAAATTTTCTTGAAGTGACTGATCTATATAAACAGGCTTTTTCATTTACAATGTAGGAGCTAGCTATCCTCCGCTCCGAAAACACATTACATTACCAGAATTTTTAGACATCTATCTTTCTGAATCGAAAATCAGTTCAAACCAGTTGTCCAAATTAAATGAATACATAAAATAAATAGTATGGAGAAATCAAGATAATTCAACAGAAAAAACTCTTCCTTATCAATAATGCCAGATTCTAGCAGCCCAAACTTCAAAAGTTTACATTTTGCCGCCTAGCTAGCTAGCTAGTTTGTTTTCGTTTTGAAGTTGATTTTAACACCCAGAACATTTTCGCACTAAGAGTTATCCTTGATTTGATTCAGCGAACCAGTTTGATCCTAACGTTTTCCACACGACCAACGAAAGGGGTTGTACTTGTGTACAGGGTAATTTTCAAAGAAAATTCTATACTTTTTTCCAAGATGGTAGATATGTTTTATAAAACATTTGAGAGTAGACATAATTTTTTTTCGTAACTTTTGACCTGGTAGAAAAGTTGCTTAAAAATTGCCTGTAAATTGGTATAAAAGTGTTGCTTAATGGTTGCTTACAAATATGCCTGGATTCTATTTACTTACAGATGGTTTTCGAAAAACTATTAAAAAAAGGATCTTTAAAGCCAATTTAGTTGAAATTGCAGGTAGAAAGAAAATTTCGTTGCTTGTTTAGGAGACTGTTCCACTGCGCAAAAAGTCATGTTATCCAATTGAACAACCTGCAGTTGTCCATAGGAAAACATAAGACAACCTCATGTTGTCTTATGTTTTCCGATGGACAACTGCAGGTTGTTCAATTGGATAACATGACTTTTTGCGCAGTGTTTGTAGCAAAGTTGCTTAAAAATTTGGATATTCTGCTACAGTTGCTTATAAAATGGTTGCTTATAAGAAAAACAACGTGTCTTCACCCTGAACAACGGGCATACGTAGACAGAAAGTAAGCGTTAGAAAAAAGTTCTGGTGAGACAGGGGCCGCGCCACCGAGGGGGCTGTTAAATACTAAAGGAAGAAACTTTCGCGACTCGAATTAGCTGTTTTGGGAATTCTCGGGGTCAATAAGTTGTGACGTCTTAATTGCTTTTAACTATCCTCCACAAGTTTTGATTCCCCCTCCTTTTTTTTCGCGAAAGTTAGTTCCTTTAATCCTTTAATATTTCAGCACTATATCATTCGTGGTTTTTGAATTACTGGCTATTGTTTGAAATCAGCTCATTTTTTTACAGCACTTTCCCTTTGAAATTCCTTAACTTTGTAATTGCTGTATTTCGTTCATTAATGAAGATATAGGCTTGAAACTTTGCACATGAACTTTTGTTCAGGCTTTAAGAGTGTCAAAAAAGGTTGGGTTTAATAGGGTTGAAGTAACATTGGAACTTGGTATCAATATAAAGGAGTCAATAGTCACTTAGAAAACTTTATCAATACTCAAATATGACACAAGCTATATAGTGGCAGATTCAGACCAAGTCAGAGCACTGAGATGGAGGATTAAAACTAATTAACTTTTAGCAGAATTAATTTTTGCGGATTAAAGATTTTGATCGTCTTTTTGCGAAATTTATTTTTGCGGATGGTCAATAAAAGTACAAAGAAATTGCAAAATAATGGGAAATAGTAATAAGAAAACAAGAAAAATCTGAGAATTTATGCCATTTTTGCGGATTTACGATTTTTTTGAATTTTGAGGAATTTATTTTTGCGAAGTGGGTGCAAAAAAGCAAAAATAAATCCCGCAAAAATTATTTCCGCAATAATTTCTTCCCGCAAAAATTTCTTCCCTTAAGATAGGTTCCATACAGTGGCGGATCCAGCATTACGATGGAGTACAATTATTTTTAATTCTTAATAACTTTATATATGACAATGGTCTTTAGAGACCATTGTCATACATAAAGTAATTAAAATTAATGACTTTGAGTATCCATCTTACTGCTGTGACTAAGTAAAAGCATGTTCTGAGTCCGCCTCTGCCACACACAAATAAACTAGATAACAATACAATTTCTTATTGACCAATCCATGAACGATATCAATTATTTATAAGCATAAATAAAATCAATAAATAATAACCATCAACAAACTATAACTGATAGTACATAAAGATCACATCAATTATTAACGCAGTAGAAGGGTTTTAATCATACTTTTCAGGGAAAGAGACCCTTCTTCTGAGATAAAATTAGCACAAAACTCAGTGGAAAGTAACTTGCAACTTACTGCATAAAAAAGTGTTACTTTAACGACTTTATCATTCCACCTGCAGAAATCTGTAGTAAACACTGCACAAAATCCAGCTGTATCCGAACCTTTATACAGTCCGTCTACTCCTGCATTCAATCCGTATACGTCGACAGAATGCTAGCATTCTGTCTTAATACGGACGAATACGGACTGGATTTTGAATACTGGTTGGATTTTGTGCAGTGAAATTATTAAAAGATAACTTAACTTTTTATGGAGTATTAACTTACTTTCACAAAAATTTACAAATAATAAAAAATAGGTGCGTCCATAGGCGGACTTAGAACATGCTTTTATTTAGTCGCAGCAGTAGAATGGAGACTCAAGTTCCTTAATTTTTAATTGCTTTTGTCTCTAAAGACCTATCATCATACAATAAGCTATTAAGAATTATAACATTGAGTTCTTTATCATGTTGCTCTGACTAGGGCTGGTTCCGCCACTGATCTCAGCAACTGTCACGTCAGGACTTTATGTAGATTGTTTGAAATTTGTATTTTTATAAAAACTAAAGCTCCATGAACATCCCCCGTTAAAAACGAAGTCAATTGATGAAATCCTATCCAAAGTAAGAATGGTTTAACCCTATTAGGCCTGGGCTCTGAGGGCCTAAGGGGGGGGGCATGGAGGCGCCCCTCCATAACTTTTGTTAGGATAATAGTATAACAATAGTACTAAGTACATATATGCTCTGTGATGAAAAGAACTTTTTGGTTAAAAATCTTTTTTGCTGTTGTCATTAGTTTTTTGATGACGCCATTAAAATCATCAAAAATTCACTTTGCTTTTAGAAATAGTGCGCATGATACAATAACTAAACTATAAGTTATATATGCTATTTCAATTCTGTTTAAAGTTTCTTATAGCTAATGCAAAGCAGACTTACATATTTCCTGGGTTTTACAACATCATAAATATTTTGTCCAAAATTAGGCGCCAAAATTGACAAATTTTAAAATGATGGCGTGATTACGTGACTTCACAATATGTTGATGTCATAAAATTGCATACAGTCAAGGTAATTCATGTTATAAACAAGTGTGCAAAGTTTAGACTCGTCATCTTTGTCTGTTCAGAAGTTATTAAGAGTTATATTTTAAAAAAATGACAAGGGTTTCTTAGGAAAGTTTGTAGGTGGTGTCAAATAATGACCTATAATTTGTGAAGACCAGAGAAATTATACCCTAGAAATTTGGCAGAAATCTCTTTAATAGATATATAGTAATTGTCAGAAAGTTTCAAGTTGAAATCATTTGTATAAACGATGTTATTAAAATATGTTTGGTTGAGGTGCCATGATGCCGAAGTTTACTTTCTCTACACCGCACTGTTTTTTGTGATTCCTATTTTGTTTCTGAATTTAAACTTTGATTTCGAACGCTTTGTTGTTAATTTCTAATGCACTTCATGTTTGAATTGGAATGTCTTGTTGTCAATTTCTTATCCACTGAAACTGGGTTGGTTTAAAACGTTGGGTAGCCAATTTGGCTATCCAACGTTTTAAAACGACCCAGTGGAACTACCCCGAAGATAACTTATCTGTTATTGTGTATTGTTCTAACAAATAGCAACCCAATCTTCTTCGCATCGCTTTTTCTTCAAGTAAAGTAAATAAACTATGGTCTTTTATTCCTGATATTTTTATAGAACATCAAAACCGAAACTTCTCCGTTTGTTAAGATACACGACAAGCGAAGGGCCATTGAGCAAGTGCGCTGTATTCCGATTGATTTAATTTTTACAACCGATTAAAGTCCTAAGTTCGTCTTCGGGATTGCGTTATGATGTCGTATCTAATCACATAATATGAAAAGAAGGAAAAATTTATTTTACTTGCTTTTAAGAAACATCTATAGACCACAGAAAATAAAATCTCCATCCTCACCACTGGAAAAGTGTATTTGTACATACTAAATATGCGCGAAGACACTCCTTCCAGTAGACATTTGATACAAATTTCCGTACCAATTATGCAGGCAGTCTCTTATTATAACGTGTGGTTAAAAGTTCTAAAATGCTTTAGAAACAACACAGAGACAAATTTAGAACATGCTTTGACCTTAGATACAACATTGAACTGGCGTCTCAAAGTCATTTTTTATTATTGCTTGATAGATATATGGCTGAGTCTCTTAGACTCATTTCCATCCATTAAGCAATTAAAAAATAAAACCTACAATTCTCCAATGTGTTACTCTGACCATGGATGGCTGCACCACTGTTACACTTATGCACGCGTAATATAAAGGTGCTTCCAAAGTGGGTACACGTCCAAAATTGACGTCTACAAGACGTCTTAAGGACGTCTTATAGACGTCATTTTATAAATTTTGCCTGTTGGGTCTGTTCTCAGCTCCAAACGTTTAGGACTTTTATTTGTGCATTGCCTATGGAAGAATGTATATATACTAAACACTACCACTTTGAGTAATGTTGTGGATTTGGTGTATTGAGAATTACCATTCCTTTTACTATTGATGATAATGAATTTCGTTCTTCATTTTATTTGTTTTACAATGTAAAAACGGGGTTTCGATCCCTGTAAGCTCAGAATAGCGAATTAGTTCTGATAAGGAAGCATTGCACTATCCTGAATAAGTGATTCTCAATAGGCCATCACACCAGAGATGTAGATATTAACATATCTCTGATCACACCATATATTAAGGTGGTACCAGGGTAAACAATGTTTTGGCAAAGTTTTAGAGTGCTATCACTTATGCAACATAAGTTATAGGTCCTTAGTCAAGACAACCTATCAAAATTATGGTAAATTACGGTTAATTACGGTTAAATCCTTACAAACTTAACTCCAGTTCTCCAAAACTTTGACGTTGACAAAAATTAATGACGTCACGATAGAGAATCCTATTGTTTTGGAAACTACACCATTGCTGCTATAACCATGCAAAGTTTCAAGTTCTAAAACTAAGCCAATCTTGAGGTAGATGTTCTGACTAGGGCTAGATCCGCCACCGCATGGGATAAATTTATAGTCATAAACCTTATTTTCTCTACATATCTTATCCAATATTATAATTTAACTAAAACCAGTTTATAGTAAATCTTCTTCCCTTTTCCTCTCTTTTCAGAGCATCACGACAGAGAGTAATAAGTTTTATCTCTTAATAACTTTATGTATAATGACAGTGGCGGATCTAGCCTTAGTCAGAGCATTTGCGATGGTGTATAATTACTGTTAATTCTTAATTATATTATGTATGACGCTGGGTCTTTAGAGA
>JAUCNQ010114357.1:0-11308 GCA_032352715.1 Bougainvillia muscus | reverse complement strand
TTTTTGTTACTATCCGATAGCTAATAGAAAAATACTTAAAGTACTAAAATTTCAGCTAATTTGATAAAGGCAATCAACAGATATTAAAAAAACATTTTTTTCAAGAACATTTTTTTAGCAAAATACGAGGCTGAACATTCAATCATATCTGATCTGGGAAATAGTGAATCTATCATAAATCTGCGGCTGCACCTTGAAATCTGCTCCCGCATTTTTTGGGATGCGGGAGAACTATCTACTTGATAGACAGGTTTAGCAGAGAATCCGCAATGTTCTTTCTCAACATCGTGATGTTGCCTCTTTGTCTCTTCTACAATACAAATACTTTCTTAGTCGTTGCTCTGATGAGCTTTGTTCACTTGTTCCACTTCTCAAAACATTCCAACGTTAGATCACAGTCAAAAATAAACCCCTGATTTGTGACATTTAGTATATAAGATCTTTAAACAGAGTTGCCACATTCCTGGAAAGTTCTGGAAAGTCCTGGAATTAGAAAGAAGTCCTGGAAAGTCCTGGAATTTTACCTATTTTTGCCTAAAGTCCTGGAAAGGTCTTGGAACATTATACGGTATACAGCTCCTTCCATGTCTTTATCAATGCAAACTTTTAAAGTTGTTTGGTATTTTACTTGTTGTTTTTCCTTCTAACGTATTGTACAGGTATGATTTGTGTACATTCTACCTTGGTAACACCATTTGGTAGGGATCACATGCATACACTGCTACATACTATATTACTTGCTGGCAAAATAGTGTTTTTCTCTTCTTCACATATTCAGGTGTCTCAAAAAGTCCTGGAAAGTCCTGGAATTTTAAAAAATGTCCTGGAAATGTCCTGGAAATTTGTAGAGTGATAAAGTCCTGGAAAAATTGAAAAATAGTCCTGGAAAGTCCTGGAATTTGACATAAAATTTTCTATGGCAACCCTGTTAAAGGAATCCCGAAGTGAACATTGACTGGCGGCCGGCAAATACAAAATGTTAAGGCGGTGAAAAAATGAAAAACTTTTTGAACTTTTTGAACAAATAAGCATTATATATGCAACATAAAAAATACAACCTTTTAATGTCATGCACAATGTATCTGCTCAATAAACTAAAAAAACCATAAAAATCATACCTTTTGAGTATTTTTTTTGCTCAAAACTATTAAAAAACTATTTAAACCTACGTTGAATGTTTGTACTAACCATTTTCATCCAATTTCAAAACATTGCAGCTATATTGGTAGGTATTTTCTGTTTTTTTGTTTGTTTCAATACTTTTACTTCCTCACTGCAGCAGGGCCGCAATGAAAATAAGGCTTTGCCTGTTTTGTGTTATCCTGGCCATCATTTCTTTAAGTCTTTATTTTTCTCACCTTCCTCTCACAATATTTTACATATATGTATTAGTATTTTATGCTTTGGTTTTTATTTGCAATACTATATTTTTACTACGTATTTTTATTCTAAATTTTTTACTTGTGTAAATGATATCATGGTAAATAAAACTTACTTACTTACTTACTTATAATTCGTGTTTTTAGTACAATTTTTTATCGAAGTTTACGTTGGTTCTTTTGTATCTTCAAAAAACTCTTTCAGCCATGTTTGTGAATGTTTGTGCGCGCTTACTTGTTTACATTTGAAATGATTGAACTTTCGTTTATTTTGCAGACAAAATTAGATGGTACAAGAAAATCAATTATTTGCTTTCTTTCAAAAACTTTTTAAATTTTATAGAACAATCTCTTTATCGGGAGACAACAAGTAGTGAACCTATTAACAAGTTTTAATAATTATTTTAGAGCCAATACTGTTTGTTTAATTAAAGTCTTAAATATATCGATTGACGATGTTAAAGAAAGCATGTAGCATGTGGTTAGACCAGACTTAGTGGAATGTTTTAAAAAAAAAAAAATTGACAACGTCACTTTTTGCTGTCATAAGCATGTTTCAGCATAGCTGGGTCAACAAAAAATTAAAATTTTTCCATTTTTGCTGCATTTCATTTATATGAATTATTGTTTAAACTTTTTGTTAAAACTTTGGATCATTGGATAGAATCTACTTAATAGTGTTTGGCTATGCCCCATTCCTCTGTTATTACGTCATAGAGTTTGATGAGTTTGACTTGGTGAAATATACTTATGACGTCATCAATTTTTAGTTCAAATTAAACAATGTTTTTCTCAATTTTTTTTCAATACTTTTTCTTCAAAAGTGGACCCATTATGTCAGATATTTTACTCAAGGCACTTGTTACATGTTCCTAAGGGTGAAATAAATGCTCCTGTTTACCGTTACTTCTTGGAAAATCGCCTCTGACAATAAAAGTCTCTATTAGACTAACTTAGACTTAGGTGTGATTGCAGTATTTATAGTAATATTACGAATACTGATGACGCCATTATTATGACGTCATAATGATGTCATCGGTAATATTATAATGACATGCTAATTTATTTGATTGATTACAAATGGAGATAGAATAATTTGACGACAGGTTTGACTGAAATTATTGCACTTTTGGTGTTTTCCCCTGTAAAATAACATGAAAATGCTAGGATATGCGAAGTACCGTCAAACTGACACAACCAGCCTTCTGGACATAATTAATGTCAAAGGCTTAGATGAAGTTAGAGGTCTGGTCATTCATGGAAACCTGATTTGTAGAGAATCAAACCCCTTCCAATTTGTGGCTGGCTCCTCATGCAAATAATAATTTAATAAATATATATGGGCCACCAAAAATGACTTAATGCAGGTGTCTGCTCACTTTTTAGAATGTGCTAGGAAAACTCCATTTTTGAAGAAAGCTTATATTTCCATCCTGCAAGGATATCGCATACACTACAACCTTTAGAGAAAGGATTTTCTAACATTTCTTGACAGTATGATATAAAATAAAGCTGCTTGGATCATCTGTGCCACGTTATAATCTTTTTTTCGAATAAGTTACGTAAAAATTCAAAACTTAAAATCAATAAAAAAGTTGGTTTGTCTCCTGTATGTACGGCACAAAGAATCCTTGGACCTAATGTTATTGTACATGGAATAGCACTAAACTTTTTTGATTTCAAGTTTTATCGTTTCTCTGCTTTATTTATATTCAAAGATTAAAAATCACCCCAAAAAGCTCATTTTTGCTTCAGTTGGAAAAGCATGGTAATCCTGAAGAATAAGCTTCTGACGACTTATTTAAAGAGGAATTTACTCTAAACTTTTGTTTGATGGAATGAGTCATGGGTGGCCAAAAAAATCTTGCTTTTAAGCTAAAAAGAAAGTTAAAAAACGACTTTTATAGGGTCAAACAGGTGTAGTAAGGGGATGCTCCCAAATTGGGAATCAAAAATCATACTGTTTAACTTATTAAATCACTAATTTTAGTGATCCTAAATTCCTAAATATCTGGTAAAAATATGATATAATTAAACACTTTTGAACCAAGTTATTGATAATAACAATACCTCTGTGGATGCGTTCTGCAATGATGTCATGCGAAAGAAATCTGAGAAATCAACATAGGGCTTATTTTTTCCACCTCAGTCCACCGGTTGAGTGCTCGACTGGTGTTGGGAGGCTGGAGAGGATGAACTCTATGTCCAATCTTACCTAGTAATAGGAGATAGTAAAATAATATATATAATTGTCTTTTTTTTATCAATAGAAGGTTTTAACATGAGGTTTCTTTACCTTTAGCACCCAGGTGGAGAAGAAGTGCTTTTAGAAATTGCAGGTAAGTGAACTGTTTAAATTTTTTTCTTGTTAAATTATGTTATATAGTGAATGTATAAATGTGCATCATTTTTTCAGGCCTTGAAGTTTGGTGCCATTTCCGCATTGCTTTTGCAAAGGACTTCTGACTTAAAAATTTGGCATTAAAGATTGTTTCGTTACCATTTCATGGTATCACAACTCTTGCTTCCTTATTACGAGTGTAAGATGAATAATTATCTTACTGTATGAGCTTGAAAGGTGATGTTTTCTTCAAACTATTGATAAAATTTGGTTCAGATTTTTAACAGAAGTACTTTGTTGACTGAGTCCAGTTATTATTTTTAAGCCTTCTTGTAAGCCTTCCTTGTTCATTAAAAGAGAGTTTTCATTTATCTTTTGCTGCCGACCCTTAGGGACCGTATCAAAAATTCGCTTAGCAATTCGCTTCGTAATTCGCTTCATTTTAGATGAAGTGTTATTGTAACACATAAGTGTTACAATAACACTTCATCTAAGATGAAAATGAAGCGAATTACGAAGCGAATTTGAAGCGAATTTTTGAGACGGACCCTTATTATTGAGGTTATGCAGAGTCTATTCTACAATGGAAACAGGACAGCATCCGATTAATTGAATAAGGGCAATTTTTATGTAAAATAAGTCGTAGAAACATTGGTAGTTGGTATTGTTTTGCCATTTGTTTACTATTTACATAAAAGGGGCCATTCTTTTTATTTTTTAAGGGTGTCAAATCCTTGTCGAAACCTTAAAAGGTCTGGAATAGGGCCTGTTATGTTTTTAACCCTAGCGATTCCGTAGTCTTTTAAACACATTTTGGGAACAGGATTAACATTAGTGAGAGTTAAGCATGTTAACTCAAGTTAATTTCCGTCAGAGATGTTTACGTTTTTGTCTACCATTATGAATTCTTTACGGCCCTATGCGCATGCGTTTTAATGCGCATGCTCAGAGGAATTTTGTTCTACTCCCAAGTGTGTGATACAGGCCTGTCCAGGAAAAAACAACCAGCAGAACGATCATCTCTGTCCTCGTTTGTGAGTTTTTTATTAGAATGCCCTTGAATTTAATTTTACTTCTTTCATTGCACTCCCCCTTGCTGATAAGATAGCAGGAGTAGAATGGCATTGTTTCAGGAATTGCAAGATTTCCTTGAGCTATAACTTATATTCTAATAAAACACTTTTAATCTAACATTTTCACACTTTGTGTGCTTTTAAAGACAGTTTGTCATATGGTAAAAATTGTAATATTTTAGAAATCTAACTGTGGATAGGTACTTAAGGGAGAACTAACGTCAAAAACCTTTTTGAGCTTATAACACCCACGATGCCTTATAAATTCGATGAGCATAGCTTATTTTGCTAAATGCTGTGGTGGAAAACAACAAGTGATTTGCAAAAGATAAAGAAAATATGAATGTTGATCTTTTTCGGCAAGGAATGGATAAGTTGATACTCACAAGAAGGAAACTGGCCACAGTTTGAGTCCACGGGGCTTCGTTCGTAGCAGGAAATAACAAAAAGCTGTTTAGTTGATGTCCTCGTAAAATGTAAAAGATTATTTTCCACACACTTATCCATACACGCTATACATTTTTTTAATGTTTAGTGTTTTTATATGTTTTTATACTCAACTAAAACATCTGTTTCATTATTAAACTATTGTTATAAAAGATCAAATGCTCAGAAAATCACCTATTTTTGTTTCAAACATTATTTCTCTCTCTCTTTCGCCATACACTGAAAGGAATAAACAAAATAAGTTTGAAGCTCTTACGTCTTACTATAGAAACATAATTAATATTTTCAGTTTTAAAAATAAAATGGAGACGAGCATTGAACAATATTTGTGAACGAAAAGCGCAATAACTCTCGTTTTAAAGGTTTTCATTAAACAAAATTTTGTCAGGCAGTTTATTATGCCAATTGGAGCATATCTAGCCATTCTCTAGTTTGACGTTAGTTCTCCTTTAAGGTAGAGTCATAGTAAAGTAGTAAAGTGTAACTTTCTGTATTCAAAAAAGAAGTTTTATCACAGACTTTAAATTAAATATGATTGTTTCAAGATTTAAATGAAGAATAGTTCCCTTAAGAAACCATCGCGAAAATTCGCTTTAGAAATTTCTTTTATTTCTATGATCATAGACGGATAACCTAGCCAAAGCAATAATAAAGAGAACGGAGATCGTTAAGTTCAAATAGTTTAAAAATGATCGCCTTCGAAAGGCTAATAATCAGTTGTTAAGTTAACTATTAATAATCATGTAGTTTTATTCTCAAACGTAATGCTGACTAGGGCTGGATCTGCCACTGATCATTTTCATCAATTTTCATTTATGAAGTGTGTGCACGCAAAGTATGCACAAGGAGTGACCCATACTCAGAAATCTGTCTGACAAGATGAGGCTTTAAGAACTCTCATCTGTTGTTTTAGGAAGAGATGCTACTGAGCAGTTTGAGGATGTTGGGCATTCCGTAGACGCACGTGAATTACTACAAAATTATTATATTGCTGATTTGGACGAGGTTTGTATCTCCTTTTGAGAGTTTTGCAACGTTTTCCTCATAACATGTTTTATAAATTATCTGTCCCAAGTTCTTTTATATTATGTATATAAAACGACTAGATTAATTTCATGACGTCATATTCAGCCATTACGTCATTTGCAGGCACCGTTCTATTGAAAAGTTGTATACGACGAAATGCCGACGTTATGATAAAAAATCCTATTGTTTTAGAAACTACATCATAGCTGCTATTGTTATGCAAAGTTCCAAGTTATAAAACTGAGCCAATCTCGAGTTAGATAGGAGGAGAAGGGGGGGGGGGGGGGCTTATATGCCACACCAAGATTTTAGATAAGATCCTTAAATGAAAAATGTTATGCTATTTCGCGAATTTAGCCTAAATTTGGGAAGTTTTATGATCGTAAAAATTTGAAAAAGATCAATTTGTGAAAATCAATTTTCGCAAAAAGAAATGACAGCCGCTTTTCCTGACTTCTTTCTTTTTTATACTCGGGTACACATTGTGCATAAAATAAGCGTCTTTATTACATTTTCCTATCTTGTATCATAAATTATGTATGGTCACAAACAAATTCAATGATTCGTGAAATTTAAGGTTCATGAAATATTTTCTATTCGTCAATTCTTGAAAATTAATGTTAGGAAAATTAATGCACTTAAGGTAATTATTGGGTATTATTTTCTTAACTAAATTTTTTGTTGTCAATTGGGTTTTCTGCTTATTAAATTGTCTTTTAACAGATAACAAAATGTAATGTGTATTAGTTGCTTTGACAACTCAAGAGAGAGATGTCATTGTGCATTGAGAGAGAGATGTCATTGTGCATTGAAGGTACACTTAGGGGGTAAGTCTCATAAATTCGCTTAAACCGTGTCACAAATCGACTCATTTTTATCTCAGATGAAATGTCATTAGACACTTCATCTGAGATGCAAATTCATAGGATTGAAGCGAATTCATGAAGCGAATTTCTGAGACGAACCCTTAATGACACTTCTCCTTAAAAATAACAAGGTTATGATTAATAACGTAATATTGTGACATGAAACATTATTTCATTTAGAAAGACTGTGCAAAAAAGCCTACACCAAGCAAGGTATTCACTTAATTTTCTTGATAAAAACAAACTGACGAATCTGGATCTGTGAAAGGGCAGTTCCTAATCAACAATAAGATAGATTAGAGTGTTGAATTTGGGTAATTTTTATGTTTGCGCAGCACTAGAATTTTTTTTTTAAATATTAGTGTCTTAGGGAAAAAACAAAATTCGTATCAACTTTCATACAGAAGCAGTGTTTTGTGCATGCTTAGTACCGTAAATGCTCAAATAAACACCCACTCTCTTTTTAACGCCCCTCCCTAATAAAAGCCCACCCTAAAACGTCGAAAACTTTATAAACGCCCCATCTCTATTTAACGTCCCTCTCCAATAAACGCCCCCCCCCCCCTTAAACTCAAAAAGGGGGCGTTTATTGGATAAAATTGGAAAATCTATGCAAAAGTTCATTGTAATTCACCCCTTGCCGTTATCTTTCTTACGAAAACAAGGGAAACATTTGGTAAATACATGATTTTGTTTGCGTTGAGTTATGTAATATATTTTTTATTTTGTAAGAAATCTCGACTTTTAAATAAACACCCGTCTAATAAACGCCTACCCTAAAACTTCGAATTTTTTTTAATATGAGCATTTACGAAAACACTTCTTTTTTGATGAAAATGGTTCGTATTACGACATATTTTGTTGACGGTCCCTAATTGCCCGACCCTTAAAAACCCTGTATCCAGGGTTATACTATGAAGTAAACGTTTTAAAAGAACAAATTATAATTTAAGAAATAGAAAATATATATTATTATTGCTGCATTTAAGATTGACCAAATGAAACAAACTATAACGAATTATAAAAATGCTCTCCTTTCTACATGTTTATGTTCTTTGGTATCACTAGAAACTGTTTTATTTTTACCTCAGTGTTAGTGCCTTGGCTGCATTGATATATCAATCAGTCTTCTGCAGTACTCACTGTTTGAGTCTTGATTTTTTGCCTAGTCTTTCCTTAGGGTTCGTTTAATTAATTCACCTTATTTGCTTCACCTATCGCTTCTTTTTCATCTCCGAGGAGGGTCATTACGCATACAAAACATGCGCAGTGAATCTTCTTCTGAAATGAAAATCAACATCAATGAAGCGATTTTTGGGACGATGAGGATGCAAGGATATAAGGAAGTAACCTTTTATTTTTCGGACGGTCTTGGCTTGTGCCCATTTTGAAGTTTCAAATATAGTCCAATTTTATCTTTAAATAAAATAAAACGAAATTAGTGTTTATCATACCCCTGGTTATCTGTTATTGAATGTAGATATTGAGTACTGTAACATTATTTTTCAGCCTACCTCGACAACTTCAACAACAGAACAACAATCAGGGTATGTATTGTTCTCTCAGCAGACCCCATTTTAGACCTTTAAAGAGTTCGTCAATCGGTCGCTTTTCGTTAAAATATCATGGTGAAAATGCCCCTTATATGTAAAAGAGATATTTTTCGTTGAATTGAATATTTGCTAATCGTTTGTCTTTATCAATTCCCTTTTGTAAATACAAGTTTTTGAGTCAAAAAGGAGAATTTTTAATTTAAAAGAAATACTCAAAATACTTTTTTGGTAAAAAAACGATTTTTCGTGGGAATTAAATTTCGCGAATCGTGAAAAACAATTTTCGAGAGAATTTAATTTTGCGAATTGCTTAAACTCGAAATTTGAGCCAAAATCAACGGTCCACGGAAATTTCTTCCCTTAAGGTACATAAAAATTGCCCTTTTCGACTATTCTAGAAAAGGCCCTGCCAGGGTTTGTTTGATATTTGATGTTTAAAGAATATCACTTTCTGACATTTGAGGCGACTTCCTTACTAAAATGAACAAAAGTCAATGTTGTGGCTATAATTAAATTTTGCTCTCGAAATTTATTTCTCGAAAGAAGTGTTTTTGTGCATTATAATAACGGGATAAGCAGTTGATTGGTTCTTTGGGTGGTTACTCAAGATTTTTTTATTTGCTTGTTATAGCTTTAACAGAGATAGGACCTGTAGGCTTTCAAAAATTTGATATGAAGTACCTTATATTGGTGTAAATTTTAGAGGGTACTTATTTTTGTGAGTGGCGTTTTGTCTGCATTTTGCAGGTATTCATTTTTGAGAATTCAAGATTTCTGAAGAAAATGCGGGTATTTATTTTTGCGATTTCGATATTTTCACATAAAAAATGTGTTGAATCAGCTATTAAATCCGGAATTTTTATAGAAAATAAAGCAAAAGGTATTAGAGGAGAAGAATACATTTTTGGGGGGTATTTATTTTTGCGAATTGCTAGTATCGCAAGGTTTTGCGGGTATTTTTGCGAATTTGGCCAAAATTCGTAAAATTCGCAAAAAATTATACCCGCAACTGTTAATACCAATAAGATATTATATAATATAATTGTTACTTATCATTTGGTGATAAAGAGAAATATTGTATGGTAAAATTATATGTAGCATATCAAGTTGCAGTTTCTTATGATGCCAGATTAAAGGGCGCTTAAAAACTCCTCCACCCTATCCGGTAGGCTCCATAGGACACATAAGCTCCAACTTGAAGGTGACTTTTCCCAATCTCCAATTTTTACTTTTTACAGCAAAGCTCGTATCACAAATGGTACCATTTTTATCACAAAAGAATTGTTTTTGTGCATACAAAGACACTCACTCCTGTGGGAAAATTGATACGAATTTCCATATGAATTTTGTGGATGGCCCCTTACAAATGTGATAACAATCAGCATCTCAAGAATTTTGTTAGTGGGAAATCATACTTAGTACATTAAGAACGAAAAGTTTCGGACGGAAAAACTTTCGGATTTTCTTTTGTCTGAAAATTTTCCGTCCGAAATTTGGCTCTGCCGAAATTTTTTCCGTCCAAATTTCTTTCTTTCTTTTTCTTTCTATTATTTAAACAAAATTTGCGGAGAGCTTAAATTGCTATAAGAAGTGGATTAAAAAACATCATTTGTATGTTATTTCCACTAATTTAAAAACAAATAAAAAGCAAAATAATGTATCTCTTTTGTTTTTTTAACCTAGTTTTTTTGAAACAAGCCGAATAAAAGCATGTATTCTCCATTCTTTTTAGACATTTTGATTTTAAACTTGTCCGATAGTTTTTCTACTTGAATATATGTGTCTGAATGATGATCAGACGCTGCCTTCCTATTCTAGAAAAGGCCCTACCAGGGTTTGTTTGATATTTAATGTTTAAAGAATATCACTTTCTGACATTTGAGGCGACTTCCTTACTAAAATGAACATAAGTCTATGTTGTGGCTATAATTTAATTTTTCCGACGAAGTTTTTCCACTGAAATTTAAAAAACTGTCCGAAAGTTTTTCCGCCAAAGTTTTTCCTCCGAAACTTTTTCCGACGAAAATTTTCGTTCTTATTATATGCACAAAACTGTTTCTTCTGAAATTCGATCTTCGTGAACGGTCCCAAATTAGTACTCTATGAATTTTTCAAGAGCAATAAGATGCCGTATTACCAACCATAAATTTAGGGTTCGTCTCAAAAATTCGCTGACTAAATTCGCTTCATTGCTGTCAGGTTTCATTTCGAACGAAGTATTATTGAGCATACTTTGTATGCACAATAACACTTCATCTAAGGTGAAAATGAAGCGAATTGCTAAGCGAATTTGAAGCGAATTTTTGAGACGGACCCTAAACATCACTGATAGAAATATAAACTTACCGAAAAGCTTTTGCTATACCTTTAACTCGTCTCTTTCTCTCTTTTACCTAACTAAAAATACAATATTAACAAATTTACTAATCATTGTCCTTAGGTTAATATCATCTTAAGTAAAACGATTAGCAAGATTCTTCTTTTTGAAATACCTTGTATACCTAAGGGTTCGTCTCAAAAATTTGCTTTAATTCAAATTTTAAAGCGTTATTGTAACACATAAGTGTTACAATAACACTTCATCTAAGATGAAAATGAAGCGAATTACAAAGCGAATTTAAGC
>JAUCNQ010114356.1:4644-19446 GCA_032352715.1 Bougainvillia muscus | reverse complement strand
CCCCCTCCCCCCCCAACAAAAATAGGGTTAAAGCGAATTGTTGAGACGAACCCTTAAGAAATTAAGGAACTATGAAATATTTAGGATTGTTAAATTTTAAGGAAAAGAAACTTCTCTTCATGTAAATTTTAAGGGTTATGCTTATATAAAATGATTGCAACTTCGAACAAACAGCAATTTTAAGGAAAAGAAACTTCTCTTTGTGTAAATTTAAGGGTTATGCTTATATAATAAATGATTGTAACTTCGAACAAACAGCAAATGAACATTAAGTATTTTATCTGCACAGCAAAAAAACAAAATGGTTTTCTTCTTATGCAGAAAAAGTGAAAAGCTCAGGAAATAGGTGTAGTTTCCATCAAAATGAAGTGATTCTCGATATGGAATTTATCAGAACAGGGTTCCTACAGGTCAGGGAAAACCTGGAAAAGTGATCATTTTTTCTTACAGTCAGGGAAAACTTAAGAAAAAGGGTAATATCAAGGGTATTCTCACATTTGCACTGCAGCTTTTTGTTGTAAAAATTGTGTGTGGTCTAAGTGTCTCTCAATAATATTTAGATGATCGTGTCAACTTTCGCTTGGGTAAGGTCAGGGAAAAGTCAGGGAATTTAGTTTGGAAATTATTGTAGGAGCCATGCAGAAACTCCCCTTATTGTGTTAACATTTTTTATATTGCGTTTTGTGTATCCTGTTTCTTAAAAAATCGCTTCATATGATTCGTTTTTATGCATACTTTTTATCCACAAATACGCTTTTTCTGACGAATGAAGCAAAGTACAAACAAGGGATTGTCCATGAAACTCGCATGGAAATTCGTATCAAATTTCGTGTAGAAGAAGTGTCTTTGTGCATACTTTTTATCCACAACTACGCTTTTTCTGACGAATGAAGCAAAGTACAAACAAGGGATTGTCCATAAAACTCACATGGAAATTCGTATCAAATTTCGTGTAGAAGAAGTGTCTTTAGGCATACTTTTTATCCACAAATATGCTTTTTCTGACGAATGAAGCAAAGTACAAACAAGGGATTGTCCATAAAACTCGCATGGAAATTCGTATCAAATTTCGTGTAGAAGAAGTGTCTTTATGCATACTTAGAATGCAGAATGTGATGAAAATTTGCAATATGAATTTTGCAGACAGTGTCTTAGGTAGGGTTTTTTAACAAGAAAAGACAAATCATAAGGATTATTGTTTTTTTGGTCTCTTAGGAAGTACACGATCATCGTGTATATCAATTTTATCTTGTTCACGTTCTCTTCCCCTTGTGTTTCCACGACGAACTTTCAGCAGTTTTTCACCCTTTGCTACGATAGCCTTGTGAGTGCTATAACCATATACTTCTAGTGTTAGGTTATCTTATGCTCCACTCAAAATCGCATTCTCCCAAAGTGTTCTTCTAGGGGATCCTGGTTCAACCGATCTGATAAAAAGTAACTACGATCACAATCTTTTTCAATGCGAAGGAGTTCTGGTACTAGTTCAACAAAAAGGTCGAACTAAAAAGAAATGATTTATTCAGGGGTGGTACTCAAAATATGTTCCATAAATAATAGCAGGAAACCTGGCTATTAATTTGATGACAAATAGACATATTAGGAGGATACTTTTTATTTAATAACCCAACATACAATTTGGTTAATTTGAAATAATGAATCACCCGCACAATATTTGTTTTTCAACAATATTTCAACAATTCCTGATTTTAACAAGTGTAACGATGAACCTATACATGGTATTTAACATAACGATAATGGACTGTCCACAATATTACCAACACAATTCGCAGAATTCTCATCACAGTAGTGTCTTTGTGCAAATTAATTATGCTAATACACTTCTTCTGTATGAAAACTGATACAAATTTTGTGGATGGTCTCTAAAAAATACCTGTTAAGCAGATGCCTTGTATGGTTTGATAACTAATGCACATACGGCTGGTCAAATCTTTGGGCAGATCAATCATAGCTTCTGTTCCTGCTATCCACTCATTGATATATGATAAATATGTATCAACCAACCACTGTAAAGTGAGTAAATGAAATTTATTATCTTGCAGAGACATTAATTTTAGGGAACGTTCACAAAAATTCGTATGGAATTTTATATCAATTTTCATTCAGGAGGAGAATCTTTGTGCATACTTGGTATTCTTTCTATTATTCTTCTGAGATGAAAATGCTACACCCTTAGAAGGAGTGTAAATGCAATCTTTGAAAATTGAAATTTTAAGTCTGGCATGTCGTTTTGCTAGGAATCCTGACAAAAAAGCGCAACATAACCTCAACAATCACATACCGTATATATATATATACTTACATTTATTTTGAGTTGAATTTGCAGCTAAATGTTGAAATCAAATGAATACCATTCTTAATAACCCTTTTTGACATCTATCTAATCTGAAGCCTTTACTCAAAGAAAAAAATTCTCAAGGAAGTACTTAAAGATATAAATTTAAACAAACCTTAAACCGCCAATCATTCTCATCTGAATACTTTGCCAGGGCTGGTTTTCTTTTCTTGGTTCCAGTAAATGTATCATTGACATTCAAACAGTCGAAAAATTGATCAGTTAATAAAATAAATCGTTCTGTCTCCTTTGCGTAAGGCAATCCTCTGCACAATACAAATATGCTTTGAATGGTAGGCAGATATTTCATGCCTCAGGTTCATCTTGACATAACGAAGGAGCAAATGAAAGAGTACTGTGCGTTTTTAGTTTTATATGAACCAACTAGTTGCATTTTA
Source organism: Bougainvillia muscus (assembly GCA_032352715.1). Classification (NCBI taxonomy): domain Eukaryota; kingdom Metazoa; phylum Cnidaria; class Hydrozoa; order Anthoathecata; family Bougainvilliidae; genus Bougainvillia; species Bougainvillia muscus. Next base: position 16,692 of record JAUCNQ010114356.1, on the reverse strand, counting down.
AACTCAAACAGTCAACCTGAATTAAAAATTACTGGAATTGCTGGTATAGAAAAAATATGAATTACCACACAATTTTTTTTTTTACGACAATCTATACGCATACAGTATGATAGCCAAGACCAATGTAATTGCACAGTGCACCATTAAAATCTTCCTGAACCTAAACCTAAATCTAAATCAATTTTAAGACCAAACATTTGCATTTTTCAGTCATTTCTATTGATAGCAAAATCTACCAGCACTTACCTAAACAGCCAAGTTGACTCTCATCCTTAATCTTGGAGACAGGTTCACATGGTCCTATGAAAGTTTTGGTAATCGTTGTAAAGCTGGTAACACACCTGCCTGCCTTCTTAATCCTATATCCCATTCGTATAAATTGACAATGTGTTGCCAGCTTATTTGCTGATTGTTCAGCTAAAGAAAAAGGTACATAGAAGATCAATGATTATCAAAATTATACATGTTTTTTCTTATAAGCAGCTTAATTTATAATCTAAGCCTGGAGTTGCTAAGACAATATGACAAAATTCAGCCTTTCTAAGGCACTGATAAATCAATTTTTGATATGTTTTATGTGTTCAAAGAATAGGGTAGACACAGAGAAGATCTACAGATAGACTTTCTTTCTATCAACACTTTCGAATGTCTTGATAATTGTTAAAGGAGTTGAAATTTGTTTCACCTAAATTTCAGCCTCAACCCTTAACAACTCCATTGCTTATAAAAAAACAACCTGTAACAGATACAACACACATTTCCCTATATGTTGGCATAAATGTCTTCAAAATCTCAGAAAGTTTAATGCTTAGATCATTAATAAAACTTAGATTTTATATTTAAGACCAGTTTTTACATAAAATGAAATTGAAATTTCCTGAGCATTGATTTGATTTCAGGATCCAAGAAAATCAAATCTCAGAATATTTCAAATTCATTTCATTTAATATAATAACTATTCTCAAACCAAAAACCTGGATTTTCATATAAAACATTTGATCAAAATTAAAATAAAGGCATAGTTTGAAAGTAATTTCAACTCCATTTCAAATTCAATCGAAGTTTTTGCAGTGTTTTATTTTAAGTATATACCCATTAGGAACTTCTATGGACCATTGAGGTTCCTAACTTACCATCAAGTTACATGTATTGTTGTGCCCATGAGAATTTTCCAGATTATTTTGAAGTGTCTTCATAAGATGTGGTGCATCGCTGAAGAAATATATTTTACGTGGCTGGTTGTATCTATTCCAAACCCAATAGCAGACACCGTCAGAAATGTTACACTCGTTGTTATAAGTATGAAGTTTATAAAATCTTCGGTTGGGTGTTGCACCATCTGACACAAAACATCTTACATAAAAACCACTGAGTTCCATAATACGAACTGCTTCCCAAGTAACCGGATATAATTGGTCACTATTGAATCCAGTAGCAGCAAAATAACCAATTTGATAGTTATACCTTTGAAATAAGCCTCTTGCCATAAAAGTACATCTGTTGCAAATTCTTTGGTGTCTTGATCATTTAAGCTCCTCTCAAATTCTTGCAGCCCCTCATTTATGTCACCAATTTCAGTAAATCCAACAAGTTTACCTGATATCTTACTATAAACAAGCCCACTTTTGATCTTCATCTCGTCAAAGAGGAGTGCAATATTTTTATCGCACTCCTTCATTTCATCAAATTTAATATCAGTAATCATGCACTCTATAATATCTGGATTAAACCCAGTTCCAATTTGTGTAAAACCGGTGTATTAGTTCAAAGTTGTGCGATGGGGGAGTTGCAGGAATCCGGTGTCTCTGAAATGCTCGTATGCAGCTATAATACAAAAAAAAAGTTAACAACATGTATCAGAAAATAAATATATATACAAAATGCATTTTCAGTTCAGATTGTCTCTTATTAACAAAAGATTTCAATATCTGGATAGAGACGATAACACCAAAAATGTATAAATATATATTAGAAATTTCTGAGGACACACTTACACTTGTAATTCATCATATAAAATGTCTGTTATACAATTTTACTGTACAGTTGATAAAGCTCTGTGAGCGAAACATATCCTGATAATTTTTTTTTTTTTTTTGTTTATATTTAAGTTTACACACATTCATCATATTGGCTTTTTAGTGTACATATATATGTGAAAACGTTTAAGGTACACGTGTATACTGGATATTAATAGGTAAAAGCAAAATGAAGAGGTTTAAACGACTGTACCATTGCTATATATTTCGAACTTTTCTGCGTTCTCCTCAGGCCGTTACATATATATGTGATATACTGGTGAAATGTTAATTATTAAAACACTACCTCAGTATGAAAATTGATAAGAATTTTGATACAAATTTTTTTGACTGTGTCTAATAATATTCAGTGATTACAGTTACAAATTAATGAATAAACAAAAATGAATTGTCATGTTGTAAAGGAATTCATACCTGGTGATTTTAAGTAAATACTAAGGCACCAGCGGATCATCACAGGGTGCCATGGCACAGACGTTGATTTTTTTCATACCAGCTGCTTTCTTCTGTTGTTCCCACAATAAGCATTGTGGAGAGTTACCATCAAAACAGCATTCTTCTTTTGTTAATACTTCGGTAACAATACTCTCAGTTTAAACATTATCCCCTAAATCAACACCCTCCCCACGAATCAACTTCTCAACCAGTTTTTCATTTCGTGATATAGTCTTTTGGTAGGACTTTCTGTTTTCTTGATATGTTTTCATTTTAATTTCTGACTTTGCCTTTGAAAGATAAACGTTGGGTTTGTTCATCTTCAGCTCATTGTTTTCATAAGAAGCCACCCTAAGCCTTTTTTCTTCTTAGCACAGCCCGATAATTATTACAGTTGGCACATCTTGATAAATTTTTGTCAATTACATAGCTACATTCTACTGTCCTGATTGTTTGTAAATCATATTCTCGATGAAATTGATTGTCCTCAATATGTGATTTGACGTTGCCATCCGGATCATAAAGTACTAATTTAGCTCCTTTGGCAAATGAATGTTTTATAATTTCTGGAAAATCATTGTTGGCAGGACAAATTTTCATATTGAATAATGTTGAAAGCAAGTACATACAATTTTCATTTGTAAATAGACTAGGCAAGGACTCAACCCTGGTTCTTCCAACTGGATGCCCAAAAACAAAAAGCTCTCAAGAAAGATTGACATTAATACGTACAGATAAATCAATGGTACCAAAATCATTTTTCTGCAGACGTGAAATCACTATGTAGTCCGAGCAGTTCTTGACATTCAGAAAGCCAACCTGGTCACTAAATTTAACTATCTCTGATAAAGAAGTACTCTTCTGTAACTTTTCTTTGGTGTATGATGTAACAACATATTTGTATTTTGACAACCCACATTTTTTGCTACAGAGCTCACAACCATATTGATGGGGCTTGAAGTCATATTAGTCTTGTTTTGTGATACTACTTTCAGGAAATTGAGAGCACCTTACTAAGTTTCTGCGAGATCAAGGATCACAAATGTTTTGAGGATGGATTGTTTCATTGTCATTTACAATATCGTAATCAAATAAAAGTTTTTATTTCATTCTGAAAGTCTTTAATAGACCTGGGTTATTCTTTTATTTTCACACAACACAAACCACAAATTGACTGTAATCGGTGGATATGTGTTTCATCCATGCTGTTGATGAAAATATAAAAAACAAATACCTTCCAAACCAAAATGGTAAAATGTGATATGTATATATAGTTATGAGAATAACTGTTAGTATGTATATATATTATATATATATTTGTGGTATTGTTGGTCTAGCTACATAAAAAACAAATCAAAGTATATCAGTAAAGATGGTGAGGTAGGCTCTCTAATAATCAGTCACAAAAATAACCATCACTAAATATTCCGTTACATGTCGACTTGGAGGCAGGAGAGGCTGGTAGAGCGTCAAGTAGGGTATTATATAATATTAAAAGAAGTAGCTAGCTAGAGCAGGCTACACTCCCCAGGTAAAAATAAAGCTAGTTCTAAATGATTTATGTTCCTTTTTAAATGGTTCAGGAACAAATCCTCATCTTAGAAATTTGATAAGATTATACGATGAAGGCCACACCCCATCATCCAGCAGTGTATCTACTAACTGAACTACTCCATATTAACTATACACTTTCATATCAATCCTCTGACTAGACAAGATTTGGAACGTGCTTTGGAGGGTAGTAAACAGAAAATACTTATAAATTAAGCTGCTGTAGGTAGCTAGCTAAACGATCTGTCATAAGAAATAAGGTTTTAGAGCATTCACACTATCAATTTCAGTCATTTAAAGAATAAACGAGCACTTAACCCAAAAAAGCCCACAAACCCACCCACCAACTAGCTAAAAAATAAGCTCGAACCCGCCGAAAAAACACCTTGCCCAGCCAGGAGATACATTTCAAGGTTTTCATATATCCCTATAGAACACCCACAAATATTTTTTTTATCCTAAAATGTTAGTTAGATAAGTATTTGTGGATATTTCTACAAGCATACTTCGCACATCCATGCACAAATGACTTCACCAGAGTGGCTAGCGTTTTATGTAATGTTTAGCTGCAAAAATACAATAACATTACAAATTATATTTCAGAACTAACCGTGTATAACATAGTCATCCTTTTAACTTAATTCTCAAGCCCTAAGCTCTTTTAGAAGACGCTTATTATAAAGAGATTAGGTGAGAATTGCTTCTAAAAGCATCCGCTTTGTCCGCCATTTTGAAGCCTTCGCTGAAAGAATTTAAAAGTTTTGTCGTGGTACAGTCTTCTCGCTATTGATTACCGAATTAATAGGCTAAAACAATAGGAACAATCGCCATTGTTTCCCGTGCTCGGTCCAACTTCGCTATTTTTTGCTCAAATCAAGCTCATCTTTTTACCAAAAAATACAACCTCCATGATTCAACCCTTGGATGCAGGAATAATACAAAACTTCAAAGTGAAATACCGAAAAAGGCAAGTACGTACTTGCAAGGATCGGCAAAAAGAAATCCGCTACAGAGATTGCGAAGAGCTTGGGCGTTCTTCAAGCTATTCGATGGGTACAGGAATCATGGAAAGATATCACCAATGCAACCATTAAACATTGTTTCGAAAAATGTGGAATCATCAAAAGGGACGAGGAATTGATGGAGGTAGAAGAGGAAGATGATCTAGAGTTCGAAGCACTGATACAAGAGTTCACGCCAGATGTTTCAGCTTCGGAGTATGCTAATTTCGACGCTAACGTTCAAGCATTTGAGCCAATGATTAACGACCAAGAGATTGATTGGCGAGAGCGTGTGAGACTGGATGCTATTAATGCGGTACAGAATTCAACAAATCCTAGCATCGAAATTCCTGATGACGAAGAAGATGAGAACGAAGGCTGCGATAGTAATGTTGACAAGGAAAACAACGAAGAGGAGGAAAATATCAGTTGTTCCGAATTGATTGTAATGCTCGATAAAATGCAAAGGTGCTCCCTTATCGACAATGACAGTCAAGCCATGCTTTCGACCATAACAAAGATGATTGAGGACATCCAGATTGCAAACCAAAAACAAACAACCATCACAGACTTCTTTTTATCTAAGTAGGAATTTTGTAAAAAAAGTTTTAATGTTGGATATTTGTTCTTATGAAGAAAACTTTTAAATCTGCAATCCCAATACCCAGCTGCAAATATTGTGAAGAAATGGCCTTTCCTCTTTTATTTCCGACTGGAATGTTTTTTGGTTATAAAATCGATGGCACCGTACAAATTTCACCAACTAGATACTTTAACCAGCGGCTTTTGAATTATACAAAAACATTTGCGTCTGATTCAGACTACATAATTTTTGCAAATCATGCTTTGCAGGACATAAAACCATGAAATATAGTCATGAAGAAATTGCTGGTAATACCTTAACGGCAGGTAAGCTTAATAACAATTTTCGTGAAACAGTAAGTTCCTGAACATAGTCATTTGTTAAATTTGGCTAGGGGTTTCACTCCCCTAAAGATTAGACTAAAAGTTCAACCTTTCTTTTACAATGCCTAGTGTAAGGTTTGATAAAAATATATAATAAAAAATAAATAATAATAATAATAATAATAATTTTTTCAATTCCATTTATGGACAGCCTGCGAGGAGGTGGTATTCACCCATCAGGTAAGTTTATTGCTCAATCCCGGTCCCGGACCAGGGACTTTAGAGACTGAGCACTTTTCTTAAAATGATGGTGGTACCAATGATGGCAGACGTTTGCAAACCACCTAGTATGTCTGGGATCTCTAACTGTGGTAGGTACTTGGCCAATCTGTTAGAGACAATTCCCAATGTTCCTACAACTACAGGTTTGATCTTTGTAGATACACCATTCATCTTTCTGATCTCTTGGACCAGAGGAGAGTAATGTGCCACTTTCTCATCCTCTTCATGGATAACATTTCTATCCCAAGGAACAGAGAAGTCTACTATCAGCCATTCTTTCTTGACTCTGTTGATAACAACCAGATCTAGACGATTGTGTTCCATTTTCTTAGGTGTCTCAACAGATCTCGACCTCCTTACCTTCACTGATCCTCACCTGATCTGGGACTTCTTTGTACCACTTGTCCCCACACTTACATACAGTTCATCTGGCGACTCCAAACCACCTCGTACATACCATATATGGACTTAAAAACATTACGTAATTGCATAATGGAAGACATAGCTGCACAGAGGCGGGAAGTTGCGGAGCTGCTGGTGTGGTGCGGTGTCAGCTGGAACAATTACTCTGCTATACCATATACTGATCCAACTACTTCTGAAGTTTAAGAGCTAATCGACCATCAAGTAAGATTCTATTTTAATATCAATCATTTTCTCTTACATCTTTGTGCATCTTCATTTGCTTGATTTGTGCAGTGCCTTTTTTTCTCTCCTCTGTGCTCTCATCACCTGCTTTTTCTTCCTACTTTTTTAGCTAGCTACCTTCTTACTTTTACTCTAGCGCTATACACTAGATAGCTACTTTTGCTATAGCTATATATACTCTTAGCTGTACTCTACCTACAGGGATTGTGGCACGAAGTTTTGATTGGGGGGGGGGGTCATACATAATATATAGTAGTTGGCATTTTTTGACACTGTTCTTCCCCGATTTAGTGGCTTACCCTGAAACGCCACTACGGTTGGCGCCGAGTGGAAATTTTGGAATGGGGAAGGTCTAGATTGGCTAAAATTGCACTTGCCAGTAAAAAAACTAAGAAGCTCTTTAAAAGGTTATCATATGGGATCCCTCGTTTGCGGCATAGTCCCTTGTTTGCAGGATCCCTCATTCACTTGATGACCCTCTACTAACTGTCTGTTGTCTGTGGGTTGTGTCTCTTTGCTAACACACCCCCTTCCCTCCAGTCTTCGTCTCCCATCTCCTCCAGTCTAGTAAGTACCTAGCTACTCGCTGGTATCTAGCTTCCACAATAAATCCTATTTTTGTTACATAACACCCTGGAAATTAGTTAGTTGCAAGGGAAGGGGTAATTATCTGACTTTTTACTCTGAGTTGAGTTAAGGTTTATATTTATCGTGGCTAGCCCCACTAAGTTTGAGGGATATACAATGTCGCTTATTTCCAAGAGGGGCCACTGCTTTAAGTGGACGGTTCTAGAGTATTTAATGCTCTTCTGAGCGACACAGTTCCACAGAAGGGATAATGCTTCGCCAAGGGAAACGTGTACCGAAAAGCCCCAACAGTGCAATTTATTTGTTTTCTACTGTATTTTAAAATAATCAAGTATATGTGTACGTATACTGGGCAAAGTTTTTATAATGACGTCTATAAAACGACTTATAGACATCAAATTAGGACGTGTGCCCACTCCGTTTTTGATAATTTGTGTGTTTACAATTTGCATATCCAGTATAATTTAAAATAGTTTGACCGCTCAGCTTAGTTATACACGACACAAAATAATTTAGTTTTTCCCACGTTTATCTGCAGGTATATTGCGTTATTCGATCGTGGTTGATTCATTTGAAATTTCTAACATTAGCGGATTAAAATTCGATATATTTGTTAAAAAGCCGATTATCCGATTTTACTTTCAGGTTTTGCTTGATTTGTTCCATAAATTGACCAATCAAATATACCTTTAAGTTGAATTACGCTGGTATATCCTATTCAAAACATAGGTAACTCAAAAACGTTTTTTTACACTTCTAGGAATCTTTACATACGAATACATGTGTTGTGTTGACGATTATGGACACAACGTTATGGTATCACTTTCCGTTCGATCTGAGCTCATGCAGATTTATGGCTAGTGTATCAATGCCATACGAAATACATCATGCCAGGTTAGTGTAACAGTTTGGATGGAACATTTAATATGTGGGTGAGAGAGTGAGTATTGGTTATACTTATTTGCAGGAGGGACCTGGGCTTATGAAGGCCCTGGAGTATTTAATGCTCTTCTGAGCGACACGACTCACTGAAGGGTAGGTGCTCTCCAAGACAACCCCCTGCAACACCCTATGATCACTACGAACAATCTACCCAATTTCCCTTACATGGTATGGGTTGACCCGAGGAACAGCTTTTCAGACATGATCCTAAGCATGCAGGGCACGGGTGTCGAACCCTTGACCATCAGATTACAAATCCGATGACTTGACCACTAGGCTATGTGGGTTATTTAGTATCGTTTAATCTTAGATATTTTGATGGTACGTTTAAATATATCATTTCGGGAAAACTGTTTACAACTAAATATTTCTTTGCATTCATTTTTCTTACAATCTGATAGCAGTATTGTCTTATTTTGCTGCTTATGGATAGCTTTTACTTTTTTATTAAGTGGATATTCGATGAACAGTATTACCCACTGAACTGTCCAATTTAATACAACGGATGGGTGGGGAGGAGAGTTATTTGGTAATATGCAAACTTAGATATATTTATGACGCATATAAATATATCATTTCGGGCAAACAGTTTAGAACAAAATGTTTCTTTGATGTTTTTCTTCTTTCTATCCGATAGCAGTATTGCCATATGTTACTGCATACGAACGGTGTTTACTACTTTATTAAGTGTATGTTCGATGGACAGTATTAACTATCTCAGTGCATAGATACCGGATTTAATAAAGGATTTAACTCAGTTTTTATTTAGTTCAGTTCAGGCCCTGATTTGATTTAAACATTGTTTTCATTCAGGTTATTCCTCAATTGGTTATTAACTATGATCTGATGGAAGTATCCGTGGGGGAAAATGTTTAAAATTGACCAGTCAACAATTTATTGGCACTCCGTTATTGGAAAACGACAAAGGAAAAAAGTCACCTTCGATGTTTTAAGAAATATACAGTCAACGGAGCGGAAGATTGTGGCTACTTTGCATCTTCTGTGATTAATTCATTTCCGCAATTACCGGAAAGAATTGATTTCTTGATTAAGTTTTACCAGTGTTTACTGTATGGTCAACTTTCTCCTAAAGCAAATAAGTTACTGGTTTTATTTTGGTCTAATACCGATAATAAAGATTGCCTCAATCACCAAAGAGAAAGTTTTTGGTACTGCAATGGTTGACGACGATAAGGAGCACATATTCATTTATGAGTGGTGTGTGGATACAATGAAAGAGGATGTTGTAAAATCTCTTCTCTAAAGTGGTCGGATGTCGAAAGCCCAAAAGCACAAGGGTCCTGCCAACTTTTGCAATCGCTCAGGTATTTATCTGACCTACAACAACATACCCGATTTCGGTGAAGATCAGATGAATGAAAGATAAAGCAATGGCATGTTCAACGTACATTATTAATGATTTGAACAGAAATGTGGACTTGATTCCAGCTGAAGAACGATTTTACGAAAAACCTTCCCAAAAATCTGTCAACGTTTACAGCACCACAATACACACGGAAGAGCTGGAAAAGTTGAGGCAGTTTGACTTTAATTTTGATGATGAAGTACCACAACCTATCCTTGTCGAATCTAGTATCCACCAACAGTTCAAGGACATTCAGAAGGAGTACAAATGACGTTCTGGAACACCGACAGAAGAGAATGTTGGTTTTGACAACGAAATTCCTGATTGTTGCTATGATACATTGACAGTGGAAACTGTGTTGGTTCATTCAAATCTGGATGAATTAGATCTTGATATCTCTGGTACGTATTAATATCATTGTGCTAATTCTTGTTCTGAGGTCTAAATAGGGAAAAGCTTCCGCTACGTAACTAAACTGAGGTCCTCATAAATTGAATACATGAAATATTTGAGCTTTTGAAAAATCGGATTATCGGATTTTGAACAAATATATTGGATTTCGGACGGCTGATGTGCGAATTTTCATAAATATTAATTTCTTTTAATGTCTGATGAAATGCAACATATTTTTATCAAAGAAATATGTGCAAAGTAGAGGCAGTGGATCTTAAGCTGTCCCGATTTTTCCGATTTCCCCAAACTTTTTTGTATAGCCCAGATCTTTCTAAAAACACCGTAACTTAGGCATGTTCGAAAAACGAAGTTTTTATAAATTTTATTTAAAAAAAATGAAACGAACAAAAAGACAAAATTTGTGGTACTGTCCGTAATTACACTCATTTCATTTCCTTTTGTAGAAAATACAAGTGACGTTGACTGGGTTATAGACGAAGAGCTGTTGAAAACAGATCGCGAAGCTGATAAATCCAAAAGTGAATTAAATGAAACGGAACTTGGAAGGCAGACATGCGGACCATTCTCAACCAGCGAAATCAACACTGTTAAATGTTGGCATTACGCTAACAGGAAACTGGTATTGAATATGCAATCTGGCCAAGAACTATCGGAGGTGTATCTGAGATTTGGAAATGGATGTTTGATTGACACCCTCTCTTAAACTGGAAACTTATTTTAATGTTTGCTCATGTGTAAAGATAAAATTTTGTAACCAATCATAAAACTCAATATTTTTGCTTTTGTTTCTTTCCTGTAGTCATTTCTCCAGAGCAGGTTACAAAAGTAAGACTGACCTATTACCTTCTCTGATCAGTATGAACCGTTGCTACGTTTTATCAACTCAAATCATCCATCATTTCTTATCAATGCAAGTTTAGCAGCAAGACCATTGTTTTCTCTAATAAGGGAAAAGTAAAAGTGAACCGGACGGGGGCATCTTCTTCTTAGTATCTTATTGAGCACCTCACCTCGCCAATGGGAAATCTGATGTTGAATGACTAGATAACTAACAACTTGCCGTTTTTAGTTAGCACAAACTTTGTACTTTTAAAGTAGTTTATTTCTTGCAAGATCTTACTCCAACTAGTATAAGAAAATAGTAAACTTGAACGCTTAACTCATTCACACAACATCACGTGACGTACTGACGAACCAGGATCGCATTTTAAGAAATAACTGCAAACATGGTTCGACAGTATTCTACTTGTGACGTTTTGTGAATTACTTTCCAAGATCGTTTTTACCAAAGTTAACAGTCAATAACAAAAATATCTGCAGTACGTACAAATGTTCATAAGCATCGTTTGCGGAGGTACCACTTACAAAAGACTTGTAAGCAGGCGTAAATGGTACTGTAAGCGGTCATATTGGCTTGAAATGATGCTGTAAGCAGTAAAACGGTACAACTGGTAGAAAAGTAATGTTTACCAAAGTTAACAGTCTTTGAATATGTCTGCTGTTTTTACAAATACTTGTAAACTTCGTTTCCGTGGGTACCGCTTACAAAGACTGTTAACTTTGGTAAACATTACTTTTCTACGAATAGTATTACTTTACCGCTTACAGCATCTTTTCAAGCCAATATGGCCGCTTACAAGTCGCTTGTTAGTGGTACCCACGGAAACGAAGTTTACAAATATTTACAAAAATAGCAGACATATTCAAAGACTGTTAACTTTGGTAAACATTACTTTTCTATGAATAGTATTACTTTACCGCTTACAGCATCTTTTCAAGCCAATATGGCCGCTTACAAGTCACTTGTTAGTGGTACCCACGGAAACGAAGTTTACAAATATTTACAAAAATAGCAGACATATTCAAAGACTGTTAACTT